>CAJQZJ010034075.1:141584-157988 GCA_907164525.1 Lophiomys imhausi
TGTGTGTGTGTGTGTGTGTGTGTGTGTGTGTGTGTGTGTGTGTGTTGTCCTTGAATCTTCTGGCTATGACAATCCATCCACCTCTTCTTTCCCAAAATTCATGGAGTTCTGCCCAATGTTTGCCTGTGGGTCTCTGCATCTGTTTTCATCAGTTGCTGGACAGAACCTCTCTGAGGTTGATTATGTCAGACTCCTGTCTACAACTATAGAAAATATCATTAGGAGCATTTCTTTACTTTTTTTTCTCAACATATTAGAAAGAAAAAGGGAGGGGAAGGAAGGGGAGGGGAGGGGAAGGGACCTCTCCTAGGTCTCTGGCCAACCCAGTAACATCTATTATATTTCCCCTTTCCAAGGTGACCCACAAATCCCCCCAACCCTTGAGCTCTCCTTGTATATTAGCTTCCTTGGGTCTGTGGATTGTAGCATGGTTATCCTTTACTTTACAGCTAATATCTACTCATAAGTGAGTACATAACTATGTTTGTCTTTCTGGATCTGGGTTAACTCACTTGTGATTTTTTTCTAGTTCCATCCATTTGTCTGTGATCTCATTATTTTTAACAGCTAAGTAATGCTCCATTTTGTAAATGGACCACATTTTCTTTATTCATTCTTCAGCTGAGGGACATCTATATTGATTCCAGCTTCTGGCTATTGTGAATAAGACTACTATGAACATAGTTCTGCAAGTGTCTCTGGTAGAATGGAACATACTTTGGGTATATGCCCAAGAGTGGTATAGCTGGGTCTTGAGGTATATCTATTCCCAAATACAGACTGCCATATTGATTTCCAAAGTAGCTGTACAAATTTTCACTATGGCCAGAAATTGAGGAGGGTTCTCCTTGCTCAACACACTCACCAGCATAAACTGTCACTGCTGTTTTTGATTTTAGTCATTTTGACAGGTACAAGATGGAATCTCAGAGTCATTTTGATTTGCATTTCTTTGATGGCTAAACATTTTTCAGATGCTTCTCAACAATTTGAGATTCCTCTATTGAGAATTCTTTGCTTAGACCTGAACACCATTTTTAATTGGATAATTTGATTTGTCTAGTTTGACTTGATTGATGCATAGTTCATTGAGTTCTTTATATATTTTGAAAATGAACCCTCTGCCATATGTAGAATTGTTGAAAATCTTTTCTCATTCTGTAGGATGACCTTTTTATGTTTATTTATTACTTCAGGTTACATCTCCATCACAGTGCCCTCTTTCCACCCCTCCCAGTCTCACCCTCCCACCATCTAACTCCTATCCCTTACATACCACTCTTCTGGAGTGGAGTATCCCTACATATCTGTCCCCCACCCCAGTTCAGCAGTCATATGAGGAACAAGACCTCCTCAAGCAGCACCACTAGGGCAAAGTGTCTCATTGATAGGAAACAAAGTCTATATTCCTGTTCCCTTTGGTGCATTGGTTGTAGTATAGTTATCCTGCACTATATGGTTAAAATCCAATTATAAGTGAATAGATGCAATGTGCATCCTTCTGAATCTGGGTTAGCTCGCTCAGAATGAGCTTTTCTAGTTCCATCCATTTGGCTACAAATTGCATGATTTCGTTGTTTCTGATAGCTGAGTAGTATTCCATTGTGTAGATGTACCACAGTTTTGTTTTTTGTTTTTGTTTTTGTATTTTGTATTTTGTTTTTTTGTCCATTCCTCGGTTGTGGAACATCTGGGTTGTTTCAAGTTTCTAGTTATTACAAATAAATCTGCTATGAACATAGATGAGGAAACGCCCTTGTGGTTTGGTGAGGAATCATTTGGATGTATACCCAGAAGTGGTATGGTTGGGTCTTGAGGTAGAGCTATTCCAAGATTTCTAAGATATCACCAGACTGATTTCCACAGTGGTTGTATCAGCTTGCACTCCCAACAGCAATGGAGGAGGGTACCCCTTTCTCCACAACCTCCCCAGCATGTGCTGTCATTTGAGATTTTGATCTTAGTCATTCTGACAGGTGTGAGATGGAATCTCAGAGTCATCTTGAGTTGCATTTCTCTGATGATTAAGGATGCTGAGCATTTCTTCAAGTGTCTCTCAGCCATTAGGGATTCCTCCTTTGTGAATTCTCTGTTTAGCTCTGTTTCCCATTTTTTGATTGGTTTATTTGGTTTCTTGGCATTTAATTTCTTGAGTTCTTTGTAAATTTTGGATATTAGCCCTCTGTCAGATGTGGGGTTGGCGAAGATTTTTCCCAATCTGTAGGTTGAAGTTTTGTTCTGATGACAGTGTCTTTTGCCTTATAGGAGCTTTTCAGTTTCTGAGGTCCCATTTATTAATTGTTTGTCTTAGATCCTGAGCTGTGGGGGTTCTTTTCAGGAAGTTGTCACCTGTGCTGATGAGTTCAAGGGTTTTACCCACTTTCTCTTTTAATAGATTTAGTATGCCCGGCCTTATGTTAAGGTCTTCGATCCACTTGGACTTAAGTTTTGCACAAGGTGATAAGTATGGGTCTTTTTCATGCTGACATCCACTTAGACCAGAATCATTTGTTGAAGATGCTGTCCTTTTTCCATTGTATGGTTTTGGCTTCTTTGTCAAAAATTAAGTGGCCAAAGGTTTTTGGGTCTTCAATTCAATTTCATTGATTCATTGGTCTATTTCTATACAAGTACTATGCTGTTTTTATTACTATTGCTCTGTAGTACAGCTTGAAATCTGGGATGGTGATACCTCCAGATTTTTTTTTTTTTTGTACAGGATTGATTTAGCTATTCTTGGATTTTTGTTATTCCATATGAAGTTGAGAATTGCTTTTTCCAGGTCTATAAAGAATTGTGCTGGTATTTTATAGGAATTGCATTGAATCTGTATATAGCTTTTGGCAGGATGGCCATTTTTATTATGTTGATCCTACCTATCCATGAGCATGGGGCATCTTTCCATCTTCTGATGTCCTCTTCAATTTCTTTCTTCAAAGACTTGAAGTTCTTGTCATACAGGTCTTTCACTTGCTTGATTAGAGTTACCCCCAGGTATTTTATATTGTTTGTGGCTATTGTGAAGGGTATTGTTTCCCTAATTTATTTCTCAGTCCATTTTTTTTTGTATAAAGAAGGGCTTCTGATTTTTTTGAATTAATTTTATATCCAGCCACCTTGCTGAAGGTGTTTATCAGCTGTAATAGTTCTCTGGTAGAATTTTTGGCATTGCTTATGTGCACTATCATATCGTCTGCAAATAGGGATAATTTGATATCTTTGTTTCCAATTTGTATCCCCTTGATCTCCTTTAGTTGTCTTATTGCTCTAGCAAGAACTTCAAGTACTATGTTGAAGAGATATGGCAAAAGTGGACATCCTTGCCTTGTCCCTGAGTTTAGAGGAAATGCTTTAAATTTCTCTCCTTTGCCTTACAAAAGCTTTTCAGTTTCATGAGGTCCCATTTATTAATCATTGACTTTAGTGCCTGTGCTATTGGTATTCTGTTCAAGATTATCTCCTATGCCAGTAGATTCAAGGGTATTCCCATTTTTTGTTCTATCATATCCATTGTATCTGGATTTATGTTAAGTTCTTCGATACACTTAGACTTGAGTTTTGTGCAGGATGATAAATAGGGATCTATTTACATTCTTCTACAAGCTGATATCCAGTTAGACCAGCACCATTTGTTGAAGAAATTTTTACCCATTGTATAATTCTGGCTTCTTCACCAAAAATCAGGAGTCCATGTGGTTTTTGGGACCCAACCCTTGTTATTATTAATGATACTCTGCTATAATTACAGATAGGAGCATAGCACAAGTATCCTCTGAGAACTTCCATGCAGCAGAGGATCCAAATAGAAACAGAGAATCACTGCTAAACATTAGGTGGAACATGGGGATCTTGTGGAAGAATGGGTGGAAGGACAGAAAGATGCAGAGGAGATAAGAACTCCACAAGAACACCAACAGAGTCAACTAGCCTAGGACCATGTAGGCTCACAGTGTCTGAACCACCATTCAAAGGACATGCATTAACTGGACATAGACCCCCTACCCATATGTAACTGATAGTCAGGTTGATCATCATATGGGCCCATAGAAAGTGGATAGAGAAGGGGCTGTCCCTGACAAGGACTATAAGGCCTTCTTTTTGATAATTTCCCCTCAACGGACCTCTGGTACCTGGCTTTAGTGGAAGAGGAATCGCTCAGACCTAATGCAACTCAATATGCTGGCATGGGATGGTACAGGGAGGGAAGGAGGTACCCTTTTCTGTGGAGAAGAGGAGGGAGATGGCAGAAGGGAGTTGGATGGCATGGCAGTACCCAGAAGAGGAGAAGGAGGGGCTATGATTGGGATGTAAAATTAAAAATTAAAAAAATATCAAGGATAGTATTACCTTTGGAGGTTCTTTAATTGTACAGGATTGTTTGAACTATCTTGGGGTTTTGTGTTTTTCCATATGAATTTGAGTATTATTCTTTCAATGTCTATAAAGAATTGAAATTTTTATGGGGATTGCATTTAATCTGTAGATTGCTTTTGTTAGGATGACCATTTTACTGTGTTAATCCTTCAATCCATGAGCATGGGAGATCTTTCCATCTTCTGATATCTTCTTCAATTTTTCTTGAAAGACTTGATGTTCTTGTCATGTAGTTCATTCAGTTGTTTGGTCAGAGTTACCCGAAGATATTTTATATTATTTATGGCTATTGTGAAGGGTTTTGTTTCACTGATTTCTTTCTCAGTGCATTTATCATTTATATATAGGAGGGCTACTGATTTTTTTGAATTAATATTGTATCCAGCCACTTTGCTGAAAATGTTTATCATCTGTTGGAGTTCCCTAGTAGAATTTTGGGGGTCACTTATGTATACTACCATATCATCTATAAATAATTAAACTTTAACTTTTTTCTTTCCAATTTGAATCCCCTAGATCTTTAGTTCTCTTATTGCTTCAGCTAGAACTTCAAGTACCATATTTAAATATATGAATATTGATGATATGGAGAGAGTGGGCAGCATTGCCTTGTTCCTGATTTTAGTGGAATTCCTTTAACTTCTCTCCATTTAATTTGATGTGGACTATCTGCTTGCTGTAAATCCTTTTATTATATTTAGGTATGTCTCTTGTATCTCTGATCTCTCCAAGACTTTTAACATGAAGGAGTGTCAGATTTTGTCAAAAGTTTTTCAGCATCTAATGAGATGATCATGTGCTATTTTCTTTCAGTTTATTTATATGGTGGATTACATTGGTGGATTTTCATATGTTGAACTATCCCTGCCTCTCTGAGATGAAGCCTACTTGATCATGTGGATAATCTTTCTGATCTGTCCTTGGGGGAATATTGAAATCATGAGAGAGTGTGGGCGTTTGGCCAACAGGCAGCCTACCTGGACTTCTTCTAGTCTGCAGGGTCTCTGATAGAGTAAGGATTCTCCACCCCTGTTGGAGGCTTAAGCAAGGCAAATAGGAGTGCATAGGACTGGTAGATATGATGGTGGGGGGGTACCAAAATAGTGAGATAGTGGGGGAGTTTGGCATGCAGGGAGCCTACCTGGCCTTCTCCTAGTCTGTGTGATCCCTAGTAGAGTGTTGAATCTCTGTCCCAGGGTAGTCTCTGGAAATGCAAGGAGTCTCCACCCAGTTGGGTGCTGATCTCTGGTAGAACAGGGAAAGTCTATGCACCTGTTGAAGGCTGGGGCACAGCAAGTAAGAGGCCATAGGACTCAGGATAAATCAGGTGACTCTGAGATAGTGAGAGTGTGTGGAAGTTTAGGAGGTAAGGCAACCTACCTAGGCTTCTCCCAGTCATTGAGGTCTCTAATAAAGCAGGGACTTTCCAACCCAGGCTGCACTCTGGTAGTGCAGGGAGTATGTGCCCAGTTAGGGCTGCAGTATGGTGACTAGGAGGGTGGAAGACTAGGTATGGGACAGGCAGAGGCCAAGAGTGATGGAGGTTGGCAGACAGGCAGCTGAGATAGTGAGAAAACATGAAAGTTTGGGGAAAAGGGGAGCCTAGCTCTGCTACTTGCTTTTTATAATAAGCAGTTCCTGATATTATTTGATGATTGTGGTTTGTTTACAGTTATTTCTAAGAAAAATTTTATAAAGTGCAATATACACAAAGTACACAATCCTGAGGTTCTGTCAAATGCATACAGTCTTGTAATTCACACTCTTAACAAATATCAGAGATTTCCATTGACGCTAAAACTTCAACTGGTCCCTTGCCAATCAATCCAACATTCTAGGCAACTGATGTTCTGATTGTTTCCATGGCTGGTTAGTTTTTACTTATTAGAATTCATTTACATGCTACTGTCTTCAAGTTTGGTCTCTCTGGCTTATCACAACAATCTCTGTGATTCATGCATATAGTTGAATGTATTAGTATATTGTTTATTTTAATTGTTGAGTAGAATTTGGTTGTGTGAATGCTTTGAATTCAAAATTCTGTTGCTGGGCATTTATTTTCTTTCCAAGTCCTTGTTCATTAAAAAGGAAGTGGCACAATCTGTACTGATCTCTTTGTGAGCATATGGGGTTTTTTTTTTGTTATTTAAATACTTTATTTTTTTTTTCTTCAAGTTACATCTCAGTAACAAACCCTCCCTATTCCCCCTTCCTAACCTGCCCTTCCACCCTCTTCCCCCCAAGGAGTTTGCCCTTTCAGTCCAAAAGATGGTTCCTTCTCTTATAACAGTAAGTATTATACAAAACAATAGATATAAATATGCCACATTTATGAGAGTAAATTGGCCCAGTATACCTTCCCAATGTCCAGTTTATTTGGCCCCTGACTTTAACATTCTACTATCTAACCAACTCCATGAGTTTAAAGGTCTATATGTGACTCAACATTCATACTATCTTGCAACACACTTTTAAGAGTATCTTCTTAGATCTATAACACCCTCTTGATTCCTAAACAGTTCAAAATTTAACTATGAGACTCTAGCTGTCTATTCTTCAACCACCTCAGAGACCTGAGAGGGATATTTATATTTATATTTATTTGCTTATATAGGAAGTGTAGGGCCTGCAGCTTCCAAAAGTAAGAAAGAATATACCAATGACTGCCTGGACAGTTCCTATTTTCTCTCCATACATTCCAGCATCAATCTTCAGCCTTTGGGTCCTGTTTCTCTGACAGACATTTGTTGTAGAGCAGGGATTATGAAGGACTTACCTACCCTGTCTTGGCAGAGTTAGGCTGTCGACTTCCCTGCTACCAAGTTTTGTCATTTTTGGACAGCAGTCTGTCTACAGTTGGTGCAAGGGGTTTTTTCATGCCAAGAGAAAGGCTTGCCACTAATTCAATGATCTTACAGTGGAGGTTCTTCGATGCTTATCTTCTACTTGGAGTAGAATAGGGGGTGCTGTCAGGCGCTGATATGTCTCGATATCAAAAAAAAATCTTGATTTAAGATAACATCTTTGAATGCCATATTCTGCAGATCTCTAGGGGTTTTTGAAGATGCCCTATCCATCTCTTGTATTTAGATAAGCAAATGTTGCTTGTCTCTTAGCAACTTGATTACTGGGTAGTTTAGAGAATATCTGTGATAGACTGTCATAGAAGCTAACAAAGTGACATGTTTGCATGACTAGGAGTTTGTTTTAACTATCCTAGACCATTTTAGACGGTTGGTATCAAGAGGTCAAAGCTTCACATTTTATATTTAAGTATCTCTAGGTATGATACCATTAGGAAGCGTTACCTTTAAATTGTATTCCCCCAGTAGCAATGAGACACCATTCACTGGCAGTACTGCCTCGTAGGCCCCCAGTGAATGAAGAGGCTCTTGGCCCTCATATGACTCCTGATCTGTGGTGAGAGAATGTTAGGCAGGGACACTCCATCCCAAAGGAACAAGACGGAAGGGTCAGGGGGTAGAGCATGGGAGGGTGGGGCTGGGAAGCGGGAAAAGAGGACAATATGATAAGGATGTAACCTGAAGCAACAAACAAATAAATTTATTAACTAAAAAAAAAAAAAAAAAGGCAGGGGCAGGGCTGAAACACTGTGAATGGAACAGAGGATACAGCCATTCGGCCTGGTTTTGCAGACCTCCAGGTGTAGAGAAGACGTGGAGCTAAGGTAAAATACAAGAGACTTGTGGTATTGGTCCATGCCTTTGACTTCAGCGGAGACGGGGGGCGGGGAAGCACCATAGAATTGGTGGTCTTATGTATTCTGGAGTCATACGGAGCGGGGTGGTGAGGGTGCATACTCTTGGTCCCACCATTCAAGAAGAGTACACCCTTGGTCCCAGCTCCCAGCACACTGGAGACAGAAACGGGCAGATCCCGGAACTCATGGGTTTATTTTTTAATCTTATATATTGTAGCAAGGAGTGAATTGAATACATAATAATTTTATTTTAAGATCTACAATCTGTCTTGAATAAGTCCTCATATGTAATTTAAGGTAAAGACCATGATTTATTTAACCATACCTGTTTAATTCTTTTATATTTATGTAACAAATTTTTCACCTCAGAAATTTACTTCAGTGCTTCAGTTAAAACTGGCTGGGTATATAAGTCTGTTTATAGATTTTTTCTAGCTTATTAATATATTTTAATATTCTCATGTTAATACCAGTCTGACATGATGAAAATTATTTTGATAATTGTCAGGTTATAATAAATCTTGACATCAGCAAACATTCCTAATTGTTTACTATTCTAGATTTTTCTTTTTAGATAGATGATAGATGATAGATAGTTAGATAGATAGATAAATAGATAGATAGATAGATAGATAGATAGATAGAAGAGGGAATATATATACTTTTTATCTCTTTTTATCTTTATAAAGCTGGAAATTCCACATGAATAGGGAAAGGGTACAGCAGCCCCCACCTCTAGCTGATGAATTACATACAATAGCTTCTAGGGAAGAGAAGGAAATTGATTTTCCTTAGGACACAGCCCTTGACCATACTTCAGCTGATGTCCCCACTCATGTGCATATGCACAGCACTAATTAGACTCATTGAGTTATTGAGAGAGAAAGAGATGAGGGGCATGAAGTTGGGAGGAGATATGAGTGGGGATCTTGAAGGAATTGGATGGAGAGGTGAATATGATGAAAAATTTATTATAAACATTTATTAAGTTCTCAAAGAATAAATAAAAATGTATGTGGCTAATTTTTTCCAGACTCCTGAAAGATATTTTATAGCAAACAACATTGGAAGTCAGATATAATATTTGTCTCTAAAAATTCAGGCAGATTTACTAATCACTTTCAAATACCCAGGCTGCCTAAGCTCAGGGTTCCTCTCCCGCAATGCAATCCATTACAGTGAACTCTGAGATATCATCTGTCCCTCTTCATTTTTGTCCTCTAGAAACTGGAGCTTGGGAACTGCCATGTATAGGATTACATGTACACTCATGCACATGCAAGAACATATAGGAATACACATACACACACATCAGTATTACATTTTAATTTATAATTAACTTTGTTATCCCCATGCTTCACTAGCTTACACTCTAGTACAATAAAGAATATTCTTCACCAATCCCACATACAACAGAGGGCTAATATCCAATATACATAAATATATCCAGAAATTAAATACCAACACACAAAATAACCCAATCAAAAATGGTGTATAGAACTAAACCGAGAATTCACAAAAGAGGAATCTCTAATGGCCAAGAAACACTAGAAGAAATGCTCAACATCCTTAATCATCACGGAAAGGCAACTCAAAATGACCTTGAGATTCTATCTCACACCTGTCAGAATAGCTAAGATCAATATCTCAAGTGAAATCACATGCTGTCAAGGATGTACACAAAGGGGAACACTCCTCCATTGCTGGTGGGGCTGCAAATTTGTACAACCACATTGAAAATCAACCTGGCGATATATGAGAAAATGAGGAATAGTTCTACCTCAAGACCAAGTCATACAACTCCTAGGCATATAGCCAAAAGATTCTTCACCAAACCACAAGGACATTGGCTCATCTGTGTTCATAGCAGCTTTAGTTGTAATAGCTAGAAATTAGAGATAATCCAGATGACCATCAACAAAAGAATGGATAAAAACTGTGGTACATCAACACAATGGAACACTACTCAGCTATCAGAAACAAGGAAATCATGCAAATTGCAACCAAATGGATGGAACTAGAAAAGGTCATCCTGAGTGAGCTAACCCAGACCCAGAAAGATACACATGACATGTACTCACTTATAACTGGATTCTAGCCATTTTGTACTGAATAACTATCTACAATCCACAGATCCAAAGGAACAGGAATCTAGCACAACATCCCACAAGAAACTCCACTCAATAGAGAATCAAAAAAGATGCTAAGACACATAGCCAAATATTAGGTTAAGCTCTGTGAATTGTGTATAACTGAGGGAAAAGGAATAAAGAGACCTGGGGGATACAAGAATACCACATGAAAATCAACAGAACCAACCAATCTAGGCCCCTAGAGGCTTACAGAGTCAGAAACACTAACAGAAATAGAAAAAGCATGTATAGACAAGACCTAGGCACCCGATACATATAGATGATAGGCAACTTGACCTTCATATAGGTTCCTTAGCAAGTGTGGGGGGGGAGGCTTGTGGCAGTGTCGGTCACGGACTATGGTACTGTTAGTGGAACACCTTACTCTAGCTTCAATGCCATCTTGGGCACCAGTGCAAAAGAAAGCTCTTAGCCATCGTGTGACTGTTGAAATGAGGGTGCTTCATAGGGGTGGGACCCCTACACACCTGAGGAGAAAGAGAGGAGGGAGAGGGGCAAGAAGTTGGGAAGGTGAAACCAAGAAGGGTGAAGAGAGGGGGCTGTGATCGAAACGTGAGCTGAATAAATAAATAAATGCTAATTTAAAGAACACTCACTATACATAACAAAAACATATATTGAAAATTTCAAAATAATAAAAAAACAAGACATGTAGAAAGTAGAATGCATCAGAATGACAGAAGATACCTCAATGGAAATATGGAAGCCAGAGGGCTTGAAGCTAAGTATTACAAGTTCTAAAATACAATGACAGCCATTCTAGATTAGTGTGCCTGGGAAAACTATTGGTCATATTGAAGAGTGAAGGAAGATTTTCCATAATATAAACAGTCTGAAAAATTATACCCAAGAAACCAAACTTAATTAAAATATAAGAAGCATTAATTTGGGCTGAAAAGGTAAATGAATGGAGCAGAGAGACTGTGGCATGAAATATGAAGACATATTATTAAAGCACAAAATACCACTGAGAGCACAGAAAAAACAACACCAAAATTCAATGACCATATTTCTTTTTTTTTAAATACTTTACTTTTTTTTCTTCAAGTTACATCTCAGTCACAAACCCTTCCCTATTCCCCCTTCCTATCCCGCCCTTCCACCCTCTTCCCCCCAGCAGCTTCCCATCTCAGTATAACAGATGGTTCCTTCTCTTATAAGAGTAAATACTATACAAAACAACAGATATAAATATGCCACATTTATGAGAGTTAAATGGCCCAGTATACCTTCCCAAAGTCCAGTTTATACATATTTGGCCCCTGACTTTAAAATTCTACTATCTAACCATCTCCATGAGTTTAAAGGTCTATATCTGACTCAACATTCATACTAACTTGCAACACAATTTTAAAAGTATCTTCTTAGATCTATAACACCCTCTTGATTCCTAAACAACTCAAAATTTAACTATGAGACTCTAGCTGTCTATTCTTCAACCACCTCAGAGACCTGAGAGGGATAAATGTATCTGCTTATATAGGAAGTGCAGGGCCTGCAGCTTCCAAAACTAAGAAATGACATACCAGGGACTGCCTGGACAGTTCCCATTTTCTCTCCATACATTACTGCATCAGTCTTCAAACTTTGGGTCCTGTTTCTCTGACAGACATTTGTTGTAGAGCAGGGATTATGAAGGACTTACCTACCCTGTCTTGGCAGAGCTAGGCTGTCGACTTCCCTGCTACCAAGTATTGTCCTTTTTGGACAGCAGTCTGTCTGAAGTTGGAGCAAGGAGTTTTTTCATGCCAAGAGATAGGCTTGCCACTAATTCAACCATCTCACACTGGAGATTCTTCGATGCTTATCTTCTACTTGGAGTAGAATAGGGGGTGCTGTCAGGAGCTGATATGTCTCGATATCAAAATAAAAAGAAAATCTTACTTTAAGATAAAATCTTTGAATGCCATATTCTGCAGATCTCTTGGGGTTTTTGAAGATGCCCTATCCATCTCTTGTATTTAGATAAGCAAATGTTGCTTGTCTCTTAACAACTTGATTACTGAGTAGTTTAGAGAATATCTGTGATAGACTGTCATAGTAGCTAACAAAGTGACATGTTTGCATGACTAGGAGTTTGTTTTACTTAACTATCCTAAATAATTTTAGACGGTTGGTATCAAGAGGCCAGAGCTTCACATTTTATATTTAAGAATTTCTAGGTATGATACCATTAGGAAGCGTTACCTTTAATTTTGTATCAATATACAAAGATCTATTCAATTGTGGTTAAATATACTCTTTTTTTTTCTGGTGCCAGATTTTATTCACAAATTAAATTTAATATTTGAGTGTCATACATGTGACAAAATTTGAATTAAATGCTATGAGGAACAAGAAGAATGATATGACTACTTAGTACCTAAGTGACTATCTAGGTGAGGATATGATTGGTAATGAAAAAAAATCACCAAATATTAAAAATAAAAAATGGTTACAATTTGCACATGAAAGTGTACCAAGCTTGAAAAATAGTATTTGAGGAACACTTGCTGAGATGGCTTTGGAGGAAGGCTTAAAACAGGTTACCATTCTGAGCAGTCGAGAAAGACAGTAACTTACAAGAAAGCAAAAGGCAAGTGAATCAGTCTGACTCTAGCATTGCAATAACTAGAGATGAGGTGGAAGTTTGGGTGGAAAACAAAGTTGAGATGCCTTGAAAGCATGATTATGAAGGTCAAGACTGTGACACTGAAGACAAGAATCATTCCAGAGTCCAGCAACAGACTTGCTGGCATGGAACACATGGACACACTACCTCTCCAGGCCTCTGTTTCTTCATCTGTGAAATGGGTGTCAATGAAAAGTTAAGAGGTAACACACATTGAAATCATCTTATTAGCGGTGAAATGCTCTATACATCCTATAAATCCCATTTTAAATTACTTACAAAACAGTGACTCTTACAAGCCACTTGTAAGAGCATGACAAGATTGAAACAATTCTAAGAAAACAGTAAATTTTACACCAAAAGCTCATTAACAGCAAAGAGCCTAGAAAAATCAATTTGACAAACTGAAAAACAAATTTGACAAAAATCAGATTGACAAGAATATGAGTGTCAGTTGATCCTCCTAAACAAGAAAAGGTAGGAGTGGAAGTCAGTGAAGAGATGTGGGAAATGCCTAACTCCAGCAGTTGAGGGACTGAGGCAGAGGAGTCTTGAGTTCAAAGCTAGCCTGACTTATATGTACAAAACCTTAAGACCCTAGAAAGGGAGAAAGGAGGAAGTAGAAGAGGAAGAGTAGGAGAGGGGATTAGGAGGGGGAAGGGAGAGGAGGGGTATAGAGAGGAGGAGGGTGGAGAGAGAAGGAAGAGAAGGGGGAAAAGAGAGAGGGAAGATTTGACATACTAAAGGGCCAAAAAGAATTATGAAGTTTTAATACCATATGAAGCACAGCCACCTCCCAACCCCTGCAGTGGTTAAATATACTCTTAATTATGTATCAATATACAAAGATCAATGCCTATGTAGCCCAATACAATCTTAATATTACGTCCATATACAAGGGTCAATACCATTGTGGCCAACTATAATCTTAATTTTGTATCAATATACAAAGATCAATACCGATGTAATCCAATACAATCTTATTTTTGCACAATAATCAATGGTCAATACCACTTTAGCCAAATATACTACTAATTTTGTTTCAATATACGAAGGTATAAGGGCATATTCAATAATCTGCCCCTTCTTCTTGGACCTTCCTGTGCTATGTCTATGTCTCATTTTTCTCAAACCCATGCACTCCTACATAGAAGAGGAAGAAGGATAGAGAAAAGGAAAAGTAGGAAGTCCCTGGGTCTAACCTCCCAAACTCATTAAACAGGACCATTTATCAGCTTGTAATCTCTTCCCCTAAATATCAGAGTTTTCAGTTATCCTTCAAATAACCAAAAAGAAGGGTGGAGAAATACCCTCCCCACCCTCTGGGCATGGGACGTCACTCTCTTAAAGTGACTTCCTGCTGATTTGGGTCATAGTACACCTGTTTGGGGCCGAACCCAAATGGAAAAATGGTTAAAAATGTTAGTACAATCCTTTTATGTTCAGTCCTTCTGTTCTCAGCTGTTTAGATGACCTAAGGACTTTGTAGGCAGAAGCTGATCTTGCAGGCTTCACTGAGGTTCCTGCCGGGGCATTGTGTAGAGCTGAAGGGTCCCAGCGACATTGGATTGCCGTGGTTGCAGGCCCCCAATGGAGACAGCTATTGAGGAAGTCTGCCAGGCAGAATCAACCGGGTCACTTGTCCTCCTTGGTGCCTGATTCTGCTCTCTGCTGAGGTTTCCACTGTCCAGCCATCCCTGGGCTCCCCGAATGGACGCTTCGATTCTCCTGAAAAGATAAAAACAGAGCCCTGCCCCAATACCAACCCTGGGACAATTACCCTCTTTTTTTTTTTGGGGGGGGGGGGGCTAGGTAATATTTCTCCTGAAGTAAATTTGGCCTTCCGACAACATACAAAGCGTTATCTTTCAATCCGGGTTAAAGAAGAAATCATTCTGTCACCTAAAGCTAAACCAGCTCTAGTGTATATATTTTGAGATCCCCAAGGACAATCTGCCTGCATCGAGAAGGCCTTTTGTAAGTAGCCTCCACACCTAGGTCCCTCCAAATCCCATGTGTGTGTCTCTGAACTCTAATTATTGGGATCAGAGACCTGTGGTTCCCATCTGAAGGGATCGAAGATGTGTTCCACCACTCCTGGATCGAAGTCTTTCTCTATTTAGAGTTTGCCTTGCATCAGGCTGACCCTGAGCTCCGAGATCTGACCGTTTCTGTCGCCAGTATGCTGGGACCAAGGGTGTACTCTTCTTGAATGGTGGGACCAAGGGTGTGCACCCTCACCACCCCGCTCCATATGACTCCAGAATACATAAGACCACCAACTCTATGATGCTCCCCCCGTCTCCGCTGAAGTCAAAGGCATGGGCCAACACCACAATTCTCTTGTATTTTACCTTAGCTCCACGTCTTCTCTACACCTGGAGGTCTGCAAAACCAGGCTGAATGGCTGTATCCTCTATTCCATTCACAGTGTTTCAGCCCTGCCACATGCCCTTTTTTTTTTTTTTTTTTTTTTAGTTAATAAATTTATTTGTTTGTTGCTTCAGGTTACATCCTTATCATATTGTCCTCTTTTCCTGTTTCCTAGACCCACCGTCCAATGCTCTACCCCCTGAACCTTCCATCTTGTTCCTCTGGCGTGGAGTGTCCCTGCATAACAGTCTCTCACCACAGATCAGGAGTCATATGAGGGCCAAGAGCCTCTTCATTCACCGGGGGCCTACGAGGCAGTACTGCCAGTGAAAGGTTTCTCCTTGCTACTGGGGGAATACTAAAAAAAAAGACCAACAGACACACAAACCCACAAAAACAAAGAATATCAACAAAAAAGGAGAGGAAAAAGAGAAGGAAAAAGAAAAAAGAAAAAAAGGAGAAGGAAAAAGAAAAAGATTAAAAAAAAAGTTTATGTCCATGTTCCTTTTGGTGTGTTGGTTGTAGTACAGATATCCTGTACGATATAGCTAAAATCCTACTATAAGTGAATAGATGCCATGTGCATCCTTCTGAGACTGGGTTAGCTCACTCAGGATGAGCTTCACTAGATCCATCCATTTGGTTGCAAATTGCATGATTTCATTGTTTCTGATAGCTGAGTAATATTCCATTGTATAGATGTACCACAATTTTTTAATCCATTCTTCAGTTGAGGGACATCTGGGTTGTTTCCAATTTCTAGCTATTACAAATAAGGCTGCTATGAACATAGATGAGGAGACTTCCCTATGTCTCCGTGAGAGGTCCTTTGGGTGTATACCCAGAAGTTGTATAGCTAGGTCCTGAGGCAAGGTTATTCCTAGATTTCTAAGATATCGCCAGACAGACCTCCATAGTGGTTGCACAAGCCTGCACTCCCACCAGCAATGGAGTAGGGTTCCCCTTTCTCCACACCCTCGCCAGCATGCGCTATCATTTGAGCTCTTTATCTTAGCCATTCTAACAGGTGTTAGATGGAATCTCAGGGTCATCTTGAGTTGCATTTCTCTGATGATTAAGGATGTTGAACATTTCTTCAGGTGTCTATCAGCCATTAGGGATTCTTCCTTTGTGAATTCTCTATTTAGCTCCATCTCCCATTTTTTGATTGG
>CAJQZJ010034075.1:196241-209752 GCA_907164525.1 Lophiomys imhausi
ATTACAAATAAGGCTGCTATGAACATAGATGAGGAGACTTCCCTATGTCTCCGTGAGAGGTCCTTTGGGTGTATACCCAGAAGTTGTATAGCTAGGTCCTGAGGCAAGGTTATTCCTAGATTTCTAAGATATCGCCAGACAGACCTCCATAGTGGTTGCACAAGCCTGCACTCCCACCAGCAATGGAGTAGGGTTCCCCTTTCTCCACACCCTCGCCAGCATGCGCTATCATTTGAGCTCTTTATCTTAGCCATTCTAACAGGTGTTAGATGGAATCTCAGGGTCATCTTGAGTTGCATTTCTCTGATGATTAAGGATGTTGAACATTTCTTCAGGTGTCTATCAGCCATTAGGGATTCTTCCTTTGTGAATTCTCTATTTAGCTCCGTCTCCCATTTTTTGATTGGATTATTTGGTTTCTTGGCATTTAGTTTCTTGAGTTCTTTGCAAATTTTAGATAATAGCCCTCTATCAGATGTGGGGTTGGTGAAGATTTTCTCCCAGTCTGTAGGCTGCCGTTTTGTTCGAATGACAGTGTCCTTTGCCTTACAGAAGCTTTTCAGTTTCATGAGGTCCCATTTATTGATTGTTGATCTCAAGTCCTGAGCTGTTGGTGTTCTGTTCAGGAAGTTGTCACCTGTGCCAATTAGTTCGAGGGTTTCTCCCACTTTTTCTTCTAGTAGATTTAGTGTGACCGGCCTTATGTTAAGGTCTTTGTTCCACTTGGATTTAAGTTTTGTACAAGGTGATGAGTATGGGTGTAACTTCATTCTTTTACAAATGGACATCCAGTTGGACCAGCACCATTTGTTGAAGATGATGTCCTTTTTCCATTGTGCTGTTTTTGCTTCTTTGTCAAAAATAGGTGGCCAAAAGTGTGGGAGTCTATTTCTGGATCTTCAATTCGATTCCGTTGATCTACTGGTCTGTTTCTATACTAATACCATGTTGTTTTTACAACTATTACTCTGTAGTACAGCTTGAAATCTGGAATGGTAATACCTCCAGATGTTTTTTTATTGTACAGGATTGATTTAGCTATTCTGGGCTTTTTGTTGTGCCATATGAAATTGAGACTAGCTCTTTCCAAGTCTATAAAAATTGTGTTGGTATTTTGATAGGAATTGCATTGAATCTACATATTGCTTTTGGTAGGATGGCCATTTTTATTATGTTGATCCTACCTATCCATGAGCATGGGAGATATTTTCATCTTCTAAAGGCCTCTTCCATTTCTTTCTTCAGGGGTTGAAGTTCTTGTTGTACAGGTCCTTTACTTGCTTGGTTAGAGTTACCCTCATGTATTTTATGTTGTTTGTGGCTATTGTGAATGGGGTTGTTTCCCTTATTTCTTTCTCGGTATATTTGTTTGTTGTATAAAGAGGGGCTTCTGATTTTTTTGAGTTAATTTTGTATCCAGCCACCTTGCTGAAGTTGTTTATCAGCTGTAAGAGTTCTTTGGTGGAGTTATTGGGGTCGCTTTTGTATACTAACATATCATCTGCTGATAGGGATAATTTGACTTCTTCATTTCCAATTTTTATCCCTTTGATCTCCTTTAGTTGTCTTATTGCTCTAGCAAGGACTTCAAGTACTATATTGAAGAGATATGGTGAAAGTGGACATCCTTGTCTTGTCCCTGAGTTTAGAGGAAATGCTTCAAGCTTCTCTCCATTTAATTTGATGTTGGCCACTGGCTTGCTGTATATTGCCTTTATTATTTCTAGGTATGGTCCTTGTATGCCCATTCTCTCCAAAACTTTTAACATGAAGGGGTGTTGGATTTTGTCAAATACTTTTTCTGCATCTAGCGAGATTATCATGTGGTTTTTTTCTTTCATCTTGTTTATATGGTGAATTACATTGATAGACTTTCATATATTGAACCATCCCTGCATTCCTGGGATGAAGCCTACTTTATCATGGTGTATGATACTTTTGATGTGTTCTTGAATTCGGTTTGCTAGTATTGTATTAAGTATTTTTGCATCTATGTTCATGAGGG
This sequence comes from Lophiomys imhausi, assembly GCA_907164525.1. Taxonomy (NCBI): domain Eukaryota; kingdom Metazoa; phylum Chordata; class Mammalia; order Rodentia; family Muridae; genus Lophiomys; species Lophiomys imhausi. Next base: position 198,247 of record CAJQZJ010034075.1, read on the forward strand.
AGATTGTTCTGAAGTTCTCTTTCTTTGTTGTGTCTTTGTGTGGTTTAGGAATCAGAATGACAGTGGCCTCATAGAATGAGTTTGGCAATTTTCTTTTAGATTCTATTTTGTGAAAGTGTTTGAAGAGTATTAATGTTAGCTCCTCTTTGACGGTCTGGTAGGATTCCGTGCTAAAGCCATCTGGCCCTGGGCTTATTTTGTTTGGGAGATTATTAATGACTGTTTCTATTTCCTTGGGTGTTATTGGGCGGTTTAAGCTGTTAATCTGATTTTGATTTAGTTTTGGTAGGTGGAATTTATCGAGGAAATTGTCCATTTCGCTTAAGGTTTCAAATTTAGTAGAATATAGATTTTTAAAGTAATGCCCTTATATTTTCTGGATCTCCTCAAAGTCTGTTGTTTTTTCTCCCTTTTCATTTCTGATTTTGTTGATTTGGGTTCTTTCCCTTTGCCTTTTAGTTAATTTGGCTAGGGGTCTGTCTATTTTGTTGATTTTTCTCAAAGAACCAACTCTTGGTTTCATTGATTCTTTGTATAGTTCTTTTTGATTCTAAGTTGTTGATTTCAGCTCTAAGTTTGATGATTTCCTGCCTTCTGCTCTTCTTGGGAGTGTTTGCTTCTTTTTTTTTTTCCAATTCACCCAGCTTAGCTGTTAATTCACTAATATGAGCTGTCACAATTTTCTTTTTGAAAGCACTTAGTGCTATGAACTTTCCTCATAGCACAGCTTTCAATGTATCCCATAGGTTTGGGTATGTTGTGTCTTCATTGTCGTTGGATTTTAAGAAGTCTTTCATTTCCTTCTTTATTTCTTCCCTGACCCAGTGGTCATCCCATAATGAGCTGTTCAATTTCCATGTGTGTGTAGGCTTTCTGTTGATTCTTTAGCTGTTGAAGACCAGCTTTATTCCACGGTGGTATGATAAGATACAAGGTGATATTTCAATTTTCTTGTATCTATTGAGACTATCTTTGTGTTCAACTATGTGGTCGATTTTGGCGAAGGTTCCGTGGGGTGCTGAGAAAAAGTTGTATTCCTTTGTGTTTGGGAGAAACGTTCTGTAGATATCTATTAGGTCCATTTGTTTCATGATCTCTGTTAGACTCAATATTTCTCTCTTTGTCTTCTGTCTTGATGATCTGTCAATTGTTGAGAGTGCGGTGTTGAAAACTCCCACTACTAATGTGTTGTGATCGATGTGCGCTTTAAATTTTAGAAGTAAGCTTTAAGTTTACGAAAAGTAGGTGCCTTTGTATTTGGGGCATAGATGTTCAGTATTGAGATTTCCTCTTGGTGAATATTCCCTTTAATGAGTATATAGTGCCCTTCTTTGTCTTTTTTCATTAACTTCAGTTGGAAGTCTGTTTTGTTTGATATTAGGATGGCTACTCCAGCTTGCTTCCTGGGTCCATTTGCTTGGAAAACCTTTTCCCAGCCCTTTACTCTGAGGTAGTGTCTATCTTTGATAGTGAGATGTGTTTCATGTACGCAGCAAAAAGACAGGTCCTGCTTACAGATCCAATCTGTAAGCCTGTGGCTTTTTACTGGAGAGTTGAATCCATTGATGCTGATGGATATTAGTGTCCAGGGGTTGTTATTTCCATTTAGTTTATTATAGGTGATTTTCCTGTGCCTCTTTTGGTTTAGTTGCTGTGGGGTTTTCTATTCCCTCTGTTTTCTTGGGTGTAGTTTTCTCCTCTGTGTTGGAATTTTCCTTCTAGGATTTTCTGTAGGGCTGGGTTTGTGGGTAGATATTGTTTAAATTTGATTTTGTTATGGAATATCTTGTTTTCTCCATCTATGTTGATAGAGAGTTTTGCTGGGTATAGTAATCTGGCTGGGCACCTATGTTCTCTCAGGACTTGTAGGATATCTGACCAGGCCCTTCTAACTTTTAAAGTTTCTGAGGAGAAGTCAGGTGTAATTCTGATGGGTCTGCCATTGTATGTGACTTGACCTTTTTCTCTTACAGCTTTTAATATTCTTTCTTTGTTCTGTACATTTGGTGTTTCAATTATTATGTGGCGAGAGGAGTTTCTTTTCTGATCTAATCTGTTCAGTGTTCTGTAAGCCTCTTGGATTTTTTTGGCATCTCTTTTTTCAGATTTGGGAAGTTTTCTTCTATGATTTTGTTGAAGATATTTCCTGGACCTTGGAGTCTGGAGTCTTCTCTTTCCTCTATGCCTATAATTCTTAGGTTCCATCTTTTCATTGAGTCCTTGATTTCTTGGATGTTGAGTGAGAGATTTTTTTAGCTTTCTCATTTTCTTTGGATGTTGTACTGATTTCTTCCATCGAATCTTCCATGCCTGAGATCCTGTCTTCCATCTCTTGCATCCTATTTTTGATCCTCACATCTGTAGTTCCTGTTCTCTTCCCTTGATTCTCCTTTTCCTCTTTTAACTCTGACTGTGTTTTCTTTATTGTTTCTATTTCTATTTTCATGTCTTGAATGGTATTGTTTGTTGTGTACATTTCCTTCTCCAGTTTGCTTGTTTTTGCCTGGAAATCTTTCATTTCTCTGTCCTTTTCCTGTCCAAGCTGAGTCACCTTGGCTTGGAGCTCTTTAATGGTGTTATTTGTTGTTTTGACTTGTAAAATTGTGGCTTCATTGAATTCCTTCATAGATTTAAGTTCTTCTTGAAGGGACTCTATCACTTTCCATAATGTAGAATTGTCATCGTTTTCATGTGTTTCTGCTGTTGTGAGTTCATCCGAATTGGATGAGCTAGGATAGTTCTGTGTTGTTGGAGTCATATTTCCTTGATTTCTGTTTTTTCTTGGACCTTTGGCCATATGGATATGTTTAGCTATCTGCTCTCATTGTCTTCTGGGCTTGGATCCACAAGGGATGCTTTGGTGTAGCAGTCGATTTGCTTGGCAATCTGTCATTGCTTACAGGGGGATCTCAGGGTCACTGTGTTTCTAATAGCCTGAAGCACTGTGAGCTGGTGCAGCCTATTCCTGGGATTGTTTCACCGCTCCCAAGTCAGACTTCTCTATGTTGCACACTGAGTGATCAGCCTGTAGTGGTTCTGATGGTATGGACCTGTTTGCCCAGGAACGGATTCTGTGGATTCTGGTTGTCCCCAAGGAGACTGAGTGGGCCCAGCTCCATGCCTAATATGTCTGGGTTTTCCAGAATACAGCTATGGTCCCCGGGCTTCTGGCTTCCACGTTTTGGGGCCCTCAGCCTCTAGGCATCTCCGCTGATAGCTCTGCCTCTGTGTGCCTCTGTGAGCGTCCAGCCCTGCCACTTCACTGTGTGGGCTTCCTGCCCGGCTCCTCCACTGCGGGCGTGCGCCTCTGCCCCATCCCCCTGTGCGGTCTTCCACCAGGCTCCTTAACTGCAGGAATGCGTGGCTGCGGACCTCCCGTTGTGTGCCCTGCTTCTGCCTTGCTAAGACTTCAACTAGCCTGCAAAGTTTCCTAAATATCTATAAGGTCCGCCTGAGGTGTGGGGGCCTAGTAGGCTGGTGAGTGATCCCCGTGTGGGATCTGATTCTGCCTGCTGTGTATTAGAGTCGATCTTACCCGGTGCCTCTCCAGATGGGGGTTCCCAAGTCCCGGATTTAGCGGCTTCCGTGTCTGGGAGAGATGGGGGGAGAGCCTTGCCCTGGGACTTTTAACAGTCCCTTGGGAGCTGGGTGTGTTCCCGGCAGGTCTAGTCCCTCCAGTTTTTGCACAGTGTTCAACAACTCTGTGCTTTTTATGGCTCTTTTCCCCACATTCAAAATGTGTCCATGCGGGCCGCCATCTTGGATCCCCCCCAAACAACATTTATAACACATAGAAATGACCAAAGAATCATCCACCCCACTTTTTGGGAATGGGACGTCACTATCTTAAAACTGCTTCCTGCTGAATTGGGATGCAGAAAACCTGTTTAGGGGCCCAAATAAAACGTAAAAAAAAAAAAAAATGGTTAAGCAAGTAAATTGTAACATTTGTTGTCCAGTCTCTATGTGCTAAGCAATTTCAATGTCCTGAGTAGTTTGTAGTCCAAAGATGGACTTTGGTAGGAAAGTTCAGTCCTTGAGGCTGGTCCATCTTAGCAAGCTGTTTGAAGTTGTTCTTGATTCAGATTTTAAAGGAAATAGCTATTGAGACATTCTATGAGGCTGGATCATCTGGGTTACTTGTCTTCTTTGGACTCTGGTCCTGTTGTTCTGAAAATATATAATTTCTCACAAGTAGCATATAGTTCTGCAATTACCAAAAAGCCTTGGGTGTGCAGGATGCACAAATCAATTAAGTAATATTTTCTGTTCTTTGTTTGAACAGAAGAAAGACATTTGTAAATTTCCATGCCATATAAAAGGATGACATGTAATAGTCAGACTGTATGGAGATTAAGTATTTTCCTCTACAGTTGACACAAATTCATCAATTGATTAAAACAGGTTTATTCTGTGTTTTTCTGGCTTTTTGTAGATTAGGTTGGCCTCAAACTCAAAAGGAACCAATCTGTCTCTGTCTTTATCTCTCATGTTTTGGGATCAAAGGTATGCATTTATATATTTTTCTTTCCTTTTCTTCTTTCTTTGGAGATTTAATTTCTATGTGGATAAATCTATCCTTACTGAGACAGGGTTTCTCTTTGTAGCTTGGGCTGTCTTGATTTGCTCTGTAGAGCTCTGTAGATTAGATTGGCCTTGAACACACAAGGAATCTGCTTTTTCCTTGTCTCCAAAGTTTTGAGATCAAGGTATGAATTTAAATAATTAAATTAACCTTATTAAACAATAATGTTAATTAAACCATGTTGTATTATTTTGAGTTCCAATTCTCCCATGGAAACTCCATTCTTAAGGAGATTGGTGTAAAATAGCATGATGTGCTATTTTATGTTAGCTTTTCTTAACTGTTGACTGTGGGAGGCATGTTATTTGCATGTTCATCCCAAGACTAACTCTGGGTTCTTACATTGGTTAACAGAATATATCTCTTTCTCTCTTTTTTTCTTTCTGAGACAGGATTTCTCTGTGTATCCTTGTCCCGGACTCACTTTGTAGACCAGGATGACCTTAGTGAAGGTCAGGGATCCACCTGTCCCAAGTGCTGGGATTAAAGGCATGTACTGTCATGCTCAGCAGATTATTAACACTTCTCTTTTAGGGGCAACATACCTCTTGAAACCTGTTCTCCAGTGGGAGCCCCACAACTAAAGAGACTGGCTTGTGAGCCATTTCTCTTCACATAAATTTAAGATTATGTGCATTTATCCATTAGATCAGTAAGGATATTATTAAACTTAGCATCAAGGGGAAAAATGTGTCTTTTTTGAATTCTAGACTGTCTTTAGCAAGCAGTCTTATCTTCTCAGCTGGGTTCCCACCCTGCCTTCATTGTTTAAATCAGGCTGGTCTAGAATCCAGAGATCTGCCTGTTTCTTCCTCTAGTGTGATGGGATTAAGGGTAGGTGCTAGTACCACCCTGCTCAAATATTTCACTTAAATCCCAGATATTAGTATCTCCGTAACCTTGACAGCAACTTTGAACTGTAGTGACAATTCGAAATCTGCCCAAAATCTTCAAAAATCTCTTATGTTTTGAGCCTTGGCATGACTAACCATGCCATCCCATGCTGCAATTAAAGCTTTATTCATTATTCCTTGGAATCTAGTTGTGACTGTATTTCACTGGTGGACCCTTCCCAGAAAGCCCTGAGAAGCACCTCATAGCCAGGGAGCTCTTAGCTTCAGCTGCCATCAATTTTGTATTATCTATCAGGAAGGGCCTCGCTCCTTCCTCCATTATCATTGTTGGCAACTTAACATTCCAACTGTAAATTCCTTCCTTTAAGACTCTCCTAGTCTAAACTTTCTCAAAAAAGATACACAGAACCACAATTGTCAGAGTAAAAATCATTTGCATGCTAAGAGAAACAAACTCAATTAGAATACAAACATATTGAAACATTATGAATTCCTCCATTTTTAATCTAGGCAGTTAATTCCACTCTCAAATTCTGTTTAGAAGGCTGCCAGCTTTTTAGTGCGTAAGGAGAGCTAAGCTTTCCACTTTTGCTGCAAGGCAACAGCTTTAGTTAAGTTAGCCGCACTTTTGAAATGCATTTGGGTTCAGTTCCCTGCTCTTTGGCTAGGAAACCGGCTTTCACCCGGGCCTTCTCACACTGAAAGCATGAATTCTAATTGCCCCACTTTGGGCACCATTTGTAAAAAATATATGGCTAATTAAACTATTTAACCACTATTTATATTATTGTTAATTGGTTCGGCGGCTAATCCTTAACCATCCATTATAAATGAACACACAGGAACCGCATAGATTTTAACAAGCCTTGGCCTGAGTTGTGCAATCCTAGCCCATCTAAGCTAGCTCATAATTCTATTACCAAAATATGACCCCATATATACATACTTCCCCTTGGACCGCCATTCTCCACACTAGCCAATATTCCAGGCCATGTGCAATGAGGTTCTTTTTTCTTGCCCATGGCGTGTTTCTTCTTCTTCCTCCTGCTCCTGGCTGGAATGCTTTCTTCTTCCTGCTGCTGGCTGGAATGCTTTCTTCTTCCTGCTGCTGGCTGAAATCTTTTAATCCTCTGTCTAAAGCACAGGCTTCTTGCTCTAATTTCAGGAAGTCCCATCTTTCTGTCTTTGCCCAATCTCAGGCTTGAGCATTTTATTTAACCAATCAGAGTCAATATAAGTTACAGAGAGCAATCAGGATCAATTAATTAACATTTAGAATGCTTAACATCTCCCCAACACTCCTGTTTTGACTTACTTCAATGACAGACTATGATGTGGAAGTGCAAGCCAAATAAACTCTTTCCTCTAAACTTGCTTTTGGTCAAAGTATTTCATCAAAGCAATAATAAGATAAATTGGTACCAGGTTAGTGGGGTATTGCTGAGAGACCCGACCATGTGCTTTTTATGAGGATTATAGAAGTAATTTGGAACCTTGGGCTAGAGAAGCCTTCAGTGTTGAGATATCAGAGGGATGTTCTGTAGGAACTTGAAAGATAAGAATGTTCAGGGAAATGCAGAAGATGGAGGCCCTTTGCTATTTTGAGTTCAGAATCTGTGGTGTCTGGTCAGCTGAGTCTGAAGAATGAGGTGAAGTTAACAAGAAACTAGAACCACTAAAGTGTAACATTTGTTTTACTTGTACAATTGATGCTGGTAATTTGGAGCTAAGAAATTAGTGGTGATTAAGAAGAATCACTGAGGTGAAATCTTCTGGGAACTGTTTACTCGGGGTAAGTCCACAGAAGCTGTGTTCCAAAGATGGCCAGGGTGTGCCTCACACTGAAGTTGGTGTGTATAAGATTCACTCAAGTGATACCTGTTTTGAAAGCATGAATGGGTCATGGAGAGAAGCTGGGGCCTGGCAATGTGTGACTAGCCCGGAGTCCCCAGAGAGAACCTAGGAAAGGCTATTTATGAAAGTACATCCCCGTTGCATCTAGTTGGAGATGTCAGTATGCATGGATGATCGCTGAAAACAGCAGCAGCTCAGAAGTGGAGCTATCCATAGCCTAGAAGACAAGCCATGTGCTCTACAGAGAGCACAGTCAGGTAAGTGACCCAAGCCCTTTGGAGGAGTCCAGACATTCATGAGTGAATCCCAGATACTGGACCTTGAGTGATTTATAGTGTTGGGGTTTGATCCGATTGTGATCGTGCTGTGGTAATACCCTCTTGAAGGAAATATTAGGCTTGCCTCTCAGCTAGGCCTTAAGGACAATATTTTCTGTTCCTTACTCCCTTAAAATAGGTAGTGAATTTTTCTTTTCATTCTAGGGAGACATGATCTGTTTGTGGGTTGCCCTGGGTATCCTCCCATAAGACAATTAGTGTAATTCCCAGGTAAGTTCTATTGTGCCACAACAAGTACCGATGCTTTTCTTTATAGAACCTAGACACTCTCTATTGAGAGATGTACTGTACATAGTATGAGAAGAGCTGATGCTGTCTAGAACCTTCAGGAATCATGAGAACTCTGATAAGAATTCTGCAGCTGAGACAAACAGTGTATGACAGGGAAGATGAGAGGGAAACCCCCGCGCTTTCACAACTACAGTGCAAGGAATCAAGTGGCTGAACATTTCCAGGTGTATGCTATGATGTATTACCAAAGCAGAAAACCATCCTGGAGGGCACTTTTAGTCACATTTTGGCTGTTGATAAGAAAACTGATATTCTTTCAATAAAACTTTAATTACCTTCAGGGAGAACTTCTTCAAGCCCTTCTTCATTAGTCCCCAGTCATTGTACACTCTAAAGAAGTACAGAGGCATCAGGATTCATAAAGACTATATAACCCTTTCTGTCACCATAGTGATTTTTTTTATTACTGTGTTAAAATACCATGAACAAGGCAAATTATGAAAGAAAGTTTTTAACAGGGATTTTGGTCTCTGAGCATTAGCATGCACAAAGATAGAGCAAAGGCATGGTGGCAGGAAGGGTAAGAGATCTTTTTTTTTCTTCAAGTTACATCTCAATCATAATCCTCTGCCTCCTCCCCCTTCCAATCCCATCCTCCTATCCTCTTACCCCTCACCCTCTTATCTACTTTCTTTTTTAAGTTTAATGTATATATTGTTCCCCCCAACAACTCCCCCTTTTAGTCCAATAAACAGCTCCTTTGATTATAACAATAAATACAATACAAAAATATTATAAATAATTAGGCCACAATTATGAAAATTATAAAGTACTACATACATTCCCAATGTCCAGTCCACACATATATGGCAACTGATATTGAAATTCTATCATCTATCTATCTTGATGAGTTTAAAGTTCTGTACCTAACTCGGTTTCCATTCTAACTTGCATTACCAACTTAAAACATCTTCTTAGACCTAGAACATACTTTTAATTCCTAAACAACTTAAAATTTAACTGTGAGACTATAACTATCTAGTCTTCAATCACATCATAGACCTAAGAAGGATAAATATATCTGATTATATAGGACATGCAGAGCCAGCAATTTCCAAAACTAAGAAATGACAGACAACTGACTGCCTGGACAGTCCCCAATTTCTCTCAATACATTAGAGCATCTATCTTCAGACTTTTGGCCCAGTATCTCTGACAGACATTAATTGTAAAACAGGAATTATGAAGGACTTGCCTACCCTGTCTTGGCAGAGCTAGGATGTCGACCAGGTAAGAATTCTTAATCAACAAGCACAAGTCAGAGAAAGCACACCAGGAATGGAATGACTCCTCTGAAAACTCAATACCTGCTTCTGGTGACATACTTCCTCCATCAAAACCATACTTCCTAATCCTTCCCCAAACAGCTACCAATGGGACAACAAGTATTCATAGACTCAAGCCTTATTGGGGAAAGTCTCATTCAAACCACCATATCACCCAACTCTAAATAAAAATCTCATAATCTATTTGTTGCAGAAAGTTTCCTTGAATCTGAAGCTTATAGATTCCTATGTTAGGTAACTTTCTTGTGACTTTGTCCAAACCCTAAGTGAAGTAACTTATATAAGGAAGGATTTGCTTTGACCAGTTTCACTTAGCCCCATACACTTGGATAGATCATCATGGTGGCAAGAGCATGAGTCTGAGGATGACCTACATCATGTTTCAGATGCAAAGAAGAGATGGAGAAAATGACCAGCTACAAATCCTCACAAGCATATGATCACATACCTACTTCCCACAGGTAGACCCCACCTCCCAAAGTTTCCACCTATTCCCCGAATCTTACTACCAATTGAAGTTAACTTTCCAACATATGAACCTGTATCAAACATTTAATACTTAAATCATAAATTATTGATGCAAATTTTAAAGAACTCTGTTGGAGAAAGGTCTAATATATTGGTTCTGAAGGGCTGATTTCAATTCTGAGATCTGGTTACCACTCCTTCTGAGGCATTCTCTTGATTGGTTAATAAAAGTCACTGATGGCCAATTAGCTAGGCAGAAAGGGTATAGGAAGGTGTGACTTCCTGAGACGGAAACAGGAACCCTACATTTTACACAGAGGAATCTCTCTTTCTGCCAGGAGACACAGAAGCAGACAGACATGTTTGAGAGCACTGGAAAGTAACAACAGGCCACATGGCTGTTTGGGATTAAGTGGTTTGGGTTAATTTAGATTAGCTAGTTGGGAGTCTGCCCAGCTAAGGGCTAAGAGTTGAAACATTAAAAGGTCTTGGTGTATTTAATTATTGGGGAACAGACTGCAGCGGCTTATAGGCTGCCAGGACAAGCAATACAGACCCATTAGCCTCCTGCCAAATCCCAGCAGCTGTCCCTCCAGGCTGCTGGCAATTCTGCTGGTCTAATATAGCAGTTTATATTTATTAATAAACATCCAGCAGCTGTCCCACCAAGCCACCCCACCAGGCCAATAGGCTTCTAAGACAAGTAAGGCCTGCCAGTTTCCAGCTGGGCTGCTGGCTGCTCAGCCTGCCTAATATAACAACGTATAGTTATTAAAGAAGATATTAGTTAACAGAGTTTAGGTTGCAGGTGGTGAAGGCTACCCTTGGCTCAGGGCTTTTTCCCCAGGACAATTCAGGCTGCCAGTTAAGGTAAGTCAGGCCTGTCATCCTTCGACCAGGCTGCTATCTGCTCCACCAGCCTAATCTTACAGTTTATACTCATTAATAAACACAATTGATAACTAAGTTGCAGTTTCAGAACTTACTATGTATTAACTCATGATATCTCTTCCTTCTCTCTGACCACTCTCTCTTTCTCTCAGAAACCAGATCATAAACACTACAATCTTATCTTCCTGAACAGAAATTTAATAAGAAACTGTTATGCTGTGACCTTGTAGCCTGCCTCTTCCTTGTAGCTGTGTGTGGTGGTTTGAATAAGAATGGCCCACATAAACTCTTAGATTTGAATACTTGAGCGCTAGGAAGTGACACTATTTGGAGGTGTGGCCTTATTGGAGTAGATGTGGCCTTTGTGGAAGAAGTATGTCACTGGGAGTGGGCTGTCAGATTTCAAGTGCTCAAACCAGGCCCAATCTCAGCAGTGTCTCTCACCCCTCTCCCTTTCTCCTAAGGATCTTGATAGAGAACCCTCAGCTACCTATCCAACATCATGTTTGCCTTTGTGCCACCATGCTTCCTGTCATGATGACAATGACAAAAGCTACAAACTGTAACCCAGCCCCAATTAAATATTTTCCTTTATAAGAGTTGTTGTGGTCATGGTTTCTCTTCACAGCAATAGAAACTCTAAGACACTTCATCAAGTTCAAGAAAACCTTCAATTATAACTTTATTTTCATCTAATGTCATCCTCTCTTGTGACTCTTAGCACATAGACTAGGCCAAGCTAGGTCACATGGTATGGAACATACTCCAATCCCCCAAAACTTGAAAGAGAAAATCTATTTGTTTTGGAATCTGAAAGTAGCTGGTGATACTGAAATACCCATCCCTCTCTTTGATGCCCCTCATGGTTTTCTAGGCTGTGGTAGTCTCTTCTCTCTCTCTCTCTCTCTCTCTCTCTCTCTCTCTCTCTCTCTCTCTCTC
>CAJQZJ010034075.1:209762-237182 GCA_907164525.1 Lophiomys imhausi
CTCTCTCTCTCTCTCTCTCTCTCTCTCTCTCTCTCTCTCTCTCTCTCATTTGCACTCTCTTCCCCACTTTGTCCTCCTTCCCTCTCTCCCTCTCTCCTAATGTTCCAGGAATGAAAGGAACTCTCCCTGCAGGACTCTCATCCTGCTATACATAGTGGCTAACACTCCTAATGAAATATTTCCTCTGACCTGAAGGTTTGCTCTTCCACTATAGGGTATGAGGGTGTAATTCCCACAATAAAGTTCACCTGGAATGTGATTTGTCTCAGCTTTTCTTATCCATGAAACCCTTGCTTATTCTACCACATAGGTTTTCCTCTACTCTAATCAATATATGAAAACATTACCCGCACCCCTGCCCTGCATGTATTCTCTTCCATCAAGATTTCTCTTGAATCAGTCCTCCCTCAGCCCTTTATAGGTAAGAAAGTAGTTGTCACCTGGAGGAACCCCAACTGCCTCTTCCCAGCCCACTCTCTAGTGCTGTATTAGAGTGACTGGGAAACCAGGTGCTCAATTCAAAGGCATCCCTGTGTGTATTGTTTTCTTTCTTATTGGTGGTGATGATGCCGTTTGCTACTTTAGACATGCCAGACCTTGCTAGGGTCCTGAGACCAGAGTAAATATTGGACTGGAAAATGAGATGACCCATATTTCTAGAAGATGAAGTCTTTCTGTTTCATGGGACTAAATATCTGCCATGGTCTGTTTTAATTTTCACTCATCTCTATTTGTCTTACAATTGAAAACTTGTGAAAATAGGGGTCTTCCTGTCTTCATTTTTGACCTAACTCTAAATGTTTATAATCTATGTTACTTTCAAGTGTTTTTATGGAATGCTGAGCAGAGCTGCAATCCAGGAGGCATCAGGCTGACTTAAACCATTCATAGAAAGCAACTTAGAAATTCTGCTATAAAAATATAAAGGTAACTATGGAGAATTTTCCTTTGAGCCATCTGTACAGATACAAATATGCCATCCAATAGCTCATAGTGTGCTTGATAAACCCATAGACATTTCTCGGAAATAAAATGCAGACATAAATTGAAAGAAGCCAAGTTTCAGTGCCCACTTTCACCCTTGCAGGGTTGGGTTATCCCATAGTATGTTCTTCACCCCGGTCACTCTGGCTTGGTGCAGTATGATCTCATTCCAGTCAACCCAAGGTACATTTGAGAAATAGTACACCATTTGCCATAAGTAATGGCCATTATCATAATTCCTATCTCCCAATTTCTCTCACCATTTTGCTGAGAGTTTTCAGAGTCATTGATGGAGGATTGAAGTCAAAATTCTTAGAAACATAAGAAGATTTTAAGCCATTTGCTAGATCATATATCATCAACAGAAGTGTTCTAGCATTAGACTTAGAAGTAAATGAAACTATTTCAGAAATTCTCCAGTATCCAATGAGCACTAAGAAGTAAAGCTACCTACATGCATGGGATAGATTCTCCCCAGATACTTTATGAATATTAACCTTCCTGTAGGCCCACATTTCTACTTGGCATTTTATTAAATTTATAATCTTCTCCTGATCTTGTTTCACATTTTGGCATCTGAATGTAAAATCTTTTATGGAAAGTGCTCAAGGTTTTTGTTTTTTTGTTTTTGTTTTTGTTTTTGGCTTGGCCAATAAGTTTATTGTCTTTATGAAAAAATCTTCATAGAAAATTGCTTTATCCCTCAGCAGCCCGTTCCTGAGCTCTAGGAAGCTTGCCTTCTTTTGAGCAACCTGATCTTTCTTCTGGGCAAGGGACATTTTGGGACAGTTCCACCTCTTCTTCTTCACTTCCCTCTTGGGCTTCTTCTCATAGACTGGATTCTCTCAAATGGCAGTATGCATGTTCTTGTACATCTCCCCCATCATGTCAGGAGTTATGCTGTTCTTTATGTACTGAAAGAACTGTTTCTTATAAGCATCTTCATCTTCCTCCATTAGGTGATGCATGTAGTCTGCAACATTCTGACCCATGATGTGCTTCCAATGTTCTTCTGCATTGAACTCCTTGCTTTCAGAGTCATAACCAGGGAATCGTTTGGTACTATGAGGGACAGACAAGCCTCCATCCACAGCTCCCTTCAAGGCCCCAAAAACTTTATTGCCAGTTGTAGTTTTGGCAAGACCTGCATCCAAATAGCAAGTGAAGACACCAGGCTGATCATCAATGCTTTCCACATTGTACTCATCTCCAATCACCTCCACTTAGCCTTCATAGATCTTGTCCATGCCAAACCTATTGAGAAGCCTGCAGGACAGCAGCAGGACAGCAGCAGGCCAGTTCAATAGGCTGCAGCATAATTTTCCAGGCCAACTTTCACACCATATTTTGGCAGTTCATATGCATATGCTGTGCAGACTATCATATCCCCTTCTATGCGGGTGTACGCAATCTGGCAGATGATGTCTCTGTTAGTTACATGAACTATCATCCTATATTTGGGTGTGTTGTACTTATTTTTGTCCTGGATCACCAATCGTTTCAGGCGTAGTAGTCAGTTTTACCCTCTCTCCTACTTCTAAATCTCACTTGATACCTCTTCAAGTAGGCCTTATTCTTAAAACCTTTCACGAACCCCATCCTGCAGAACAGACACCTGCAATCTCCACGCAGACCTGTAGGCCTGGCGGTGCCAGGGGGAAAAAGCAAGTGCTCAAGTTTTAATGGTGATGATGACTCATGAAAAGCATCAATGCCTGAAGGTTTCAAAGTCATGCCAAGATCAATATTAGGCTTTTCTATTAGCACAATTCAGGTAGATTTTATATGCCAAATTTAACAGAAAATATTCGTCAAATCTCCTTCAATTAAAGCACATTGGAAGTGTGATGCCTTTGGCTATAACAAAAAACTCGGCCTTAAAGGGTTTTTCGGTTCAGAAACTCCTATGCAAATTTGCTGTTTATTTGAGTTACATGAGGCTTTCTGCCTTGGGCTGTTTTTCTTCTATTCATAAATTGCCTCTATGAATTCCCAGAGTTAAGAAAATAAGTTCTGTAGCAGTTTAGCAAAACAAGTTAATCTTAAACCATTGCTCTTGCCTTTTACTCAAGAGTAAAGTCATAAATACCTCTTTTATGATAGTTATTTAAAAGGTTTCATTCCTTTGAAGATGATATCTGTATGTAAAACCTCTCCTCAAAACACCACAGAAGAATTTGATGCAAATAAAACTAAGGAAAAAAATTTAAATTATGATAGAAAAAAAGAGGAACCAAAAAAAAAAAAAACAGACATGTGTGTGTACTGCCTGGTTTTTGTTTCTTTATCTTCTGCAACCTACATGGAAGTTGAGTCAGGGTGAGACAGGTGGATAATAAGTGTATCAAGAGATAGAGAGTCAGCTCAGTGGTTAAGAGTACTAGCTGGCTTAATAAAATCTCCAGGTTTGATTCCCAGAACTAGCATGGAGGCTCACATCTGTAACCCTAGTTCCAAGGGATCTAATACTCTCTTCTGGCCTTAATGGGCACGAGGCATGCACATGGTACTCAGACACACATTCAGGCACAACCCTCATCCTTATAAAAAGAAAAGCAAAATCTCAAAAAACAATTTTAAACTCTGCAGTGAGTTGGAGTTGTCTTAGTCAATTGAATATACTGGAAAACAAATGTTGAGTTATCCCAAGTATAGACTGCCATACACGGCACCTTACTGTAGGACAGCTTTTCCACTACTCAACCTGGACACAACCTTATCGAATAACCATAACTAACTGGAACTAGTATTCTTTGGTTGTTATTCTGGTTTTGGAAATTGGATCTCTAGTCTTTTCTTAACTGCCAAATCTCCCAGAGATTGCCATCTGCAATCTGCACCATCTCCCAGAGTTCTGTTACAACACCTGATAGTTGTTGCAGTAAAAGTGACCAAAATCTTCCCAATTACAATGACAAAGTTTAAGGGAAAAAATGAAAAGCAGGCCAGACAGAAGCATCAGCCTGACCCCAGCCTCATCCTAGCTGTGGCAGGAACTTAAAGATTATAGATGCTACATAGTTCATATTTATTGAGAAAACACTGTGTTCACCTCTGTGCTCTACCAAGTCAGGATACAAGTTAGACCTAGTTGTTATCAACGAATAAAGTATTTCTACACAAAGTAAAGACTCTTGTAGATGCTTAATGGCTTTATGTTGAATTGGTGGGCTCATATCTCCTGTCTAATGAAATATGTGAAAGTGGGAATAAAGACTTATCTGCTGTGGGTAGAGGTATATTTTACTGATCAAACTCAGTTGGGTAAGCAAAACACCATTCATTTATTGAGAAAAATAAGTTGGCAGAATCACCAAACAATAAAAGGCATACTGTTAGTGGAAGAGACAGGACTGATAGTCACACATGACTTTCTTACAGAAATGTTTTATTTGGCAATTAGGAAGGAGAAAGAGGGGAGATAATTTATTTTTAAAACTATACCAATGCCAGGCATAGTGGCACATGCCTTTAATACCAGCACTCGGAAGGCAGAGGCAGGCAGATCTCTGAGAGTTCAAGGCCAGCCTGCTTTACAAAGTGAGTCCAGGACAGCCAGTGCTACACAGAGAAACCCTGTCTTGAAAAATGCCCCCCAATTAAATTAATTAATTAAAAAATAAAAAACTATACCAACTGAGCAAATTATTCCAAACTATTATCTCAAAGAGAAGAGATAAATTATTTTTAAAACTATCCTAACTGAAAAAATACTCCAAACTATTCTGGCATTGACTCATTAGAAAAAGAGGTATGAGGGATCAGGTTCATATGAAATAGGCATATATCAAATGAAATGAATGATCCAATAAATATATATGATTCATTGAGCAACTGGTCTACAAAAAATCCTGTAATTTAGCATTTTCTGGGCAATTACTTGGTGGTTTTTTAGTCATAGTATACAAATTTTGAATCAGTTTTCTAGGGATGCCATAACAAAGTAAGTGTCTTAGAAAAACAGAAATGTATTGACTCATAGTTCTAGAAACTAGATGTCTAAAGTTGAAGATCCCACAGGAACATTCCTGAAGTTATGAACAAATGATCCTTACTTCTTCCGCTTCTGTCAGCTGGATGTACTCTTTGGCTGTGAAATCACCATAGTAGTCTTCATATGGCTGTCATTTTCCAGCATCACTTCACATAATCTTCCCTTTATGCATATGTCTGGTATTAAATTACTCCTTTGTACAGAGTACCAATTATATGGACTAGGGTCATCCTCAGTGACCCAATTTTACTGCAGTTGATTTTACAAATTCCTTATATTCACAAAAAGTTTCATTCTGAATTACTCTTCAAACTTCAAGGTATCTTCATTTTCCATACTTTGCATTTTTGTAATAAAATACCTTACACAAACTACTTAGGAAAATGTTTGAGTTTCAGAGGCTCAATGTCAAAACAGCATAATATAGGCAACATTGGCAGCATCTCCTCATGGCCACCACCAATGGTTGAGGACAAGTAGTTAGACCTTCAACACAGAACAGACAAAATGAGGTGAGGCCATCCTTGGGTGTTCATAGCCATCCTGGGTTACAGGAGAACTCACTTCAGAGAGCATACCCCAGAAACCTAAGGACCCCCCACTAAGCTCCTTCACTTAAAAGATGCTACAACATTTCCAGCAACCACCATCTTGGGGACAGTGGAGTCTTCATGGACACTCAAGCCATACCAAAACCATAGAAGGAACTTTGCAGAAAGGACATAATTTTAACTCACAATAAACACCTGTTCATTCTCTTGACCTTACAGGACTTGGTGAAAACAAAACAGTTGACTATGGAGAAAATCCTCTCTACCTTAGTCCTGAAGAGCAGCAATAGTCACGACATGAGTTCAGGTGACCCAGCACAGATACACATGTCATGTCTTCACTAGGGTCACCACATACCTTCTACAAGCCAACCTCATCATCTAAGTCAGTCTCTGAGGAATTTTTTTTTTAATCTGTGTGAAAGAATGGTGGGTATTACTCTGCAGGAAAAACTAAAGAATGCTCATGGTTGTTCTTAACTGATCTCTTTCATTGTATTAATGAAGAAATAGAAATCTAAACCTACTCAAAGATGACCATTAAATTAAATTGCAAAATGTAATCAAGAAATCAAGAACAGAGATAATGTCTGTGTCTGCTTCTCACAGCTGCTCAGCTTTGAAAGTTGATTATTAACCATACATCTCTAATAAAAATGTCAGTCAACCAAAGGTTCACACAGCAAGCAAAGAAATACATGAAACCTGAATGAGTAATAAGAAGAAATTGACTAAATAAGTAGTGTAATATTGAAATGATGAGTGAAGAGGCATCCATATTTAATGACCATTCTCAGTAAATGTTTAATAACAAGAGACATGGTCACTGCAAGCTCAAAAGTAGAATACTAAATGTGACAATTTTAAAATCATGCACTGAATACAGTCATACTATTTATCCATTCCAAAGAAGAAATTTTAAAGCTGTATTTCAAAATATGCATATACATATATATTATTAAATACCAAATATAATTACTGACTCTACTTAGTTGCCCTCTTAACATTTTTCAATGTACAAACTCCTCAGACGTCTGAGTTAACCTTGACTAATAGTAAGTCTTGATGTCCAGCTACATCCCATGCTCCTCTCACTGCTTATAAAATGGAAATCTGGTAGAAATAGTTTATAGACCTGAGCCACCCTGACCTTCAAGCCTCTCTCCTGGGGTCTTGAATATCTCTCAGATGCAAGACCTTTAACATACTAACCTTCCTTCTTGTTACTGCTCATACTCAGTTTTCCAATAAGTTTGCTCACAACATTTGTTCCATGCACAACTAATAAATAATATCTACATCTCAAGCTCTACAGAATTTCAAAGATGCAGAGACGAGCAAGACCTGAAATTTCCCTCTAAGTCAGTATCAGCTTATTTAACAGACCTTTTTGATAGCCTAGAAACATATAAACCCTTTCTTATCTGTACCAAAACCATTGAGTACCTCAGTTTCCTTTTCTTTCATTATTAACTTCTTATATGGTATATGTCTCCTATTAGAATTAACTCTATAGTGGGCTATATGTTATCTTCACTGTTACGTAAAGTTAGACACATTAGAGGCATCTGAGGAATAGTCCCTGAGTGGAAAGTGGACTTCGGTATTAGTTCAATGAAAACATGACAATATGGTCTGAACACATGTAGAAGGAACCTATTGCGAAGTGAAGTGTGTAAGACAAGGGAAAACTCTTTCTTTTTTTTCTTCCTTTGGCAGTGCTAGAGGTGAAACTGTGTGCCTCATACATGCTAAGGAAGTTCTCAACGAGCTCAGCTTTGCCCCTAGTTCAGCCATTGATGGGGTAGTGTTAAGTATTCTAACTGTTAATTGGTCCTGTTTGCTGTCTGTTACTTACATTGATTCTTGGTTAAATAAAATGCTGAGGCATGAGATTGGGCAAAGACAGAGAAAGGTGGGACTTCCTGAGATTAGAACAGGAAGCCTCGGCTTTAGACAAAGGATTCCTGCATTCCAGCCAGCAGCAGGAAGAAGAAGGACACACACCCATGGATTAGAAAAAAGAACCTCATTTTACATGGCCAGGAACATCAGCATAGTGTGCAGAATGGCAGTCTAAGGGAACATATGTATATATGGGGTCATATTTGTGTAACAGAATTACAAGCTAGCTTAGATGGGTTATTATTGAACAATTCAGGCCAAGCCTTGTTAAAATCTGTGTCTGTGTGCTCACTTATAATGATGGGTTAAGGATTAAGAACATCCCAATCAATTAACAATAACGTTAATACTAGTAAATAATTTAATTAATAATTTCTACAAATGGTGCCCAATGTAATTTAATTAAAATGTTTTCTACAAGCCATCTTTTTTTTTTTATTCAGCATTTTGTTTTACCCAGGGGCTATTACAGCTGGGAGGTGTAATGAGGACAAAATTGATCAAAGTAATATTCTCAATAAGTTTGATGATAAAGGCTGAATGCTGTTTATAATAGCTACTTGTTTTCAATTGTGTATTTCTTAAAATATTGGCATGCTATTAACTGTATTAGCAAGGCACATTCAGTCATTGATGATTGTCAGCCTAGAGCATTTAAGGCTTTCTTTTTCCTTTTCATTTCATTTTTTTTCTTTTAACACTATATTCCTTTTTCCCATTATTTCTGTTCTGGATCAAGGAATTTGGTAATTTACAAGTACCATATAAACCTAGGCTGAATTTTTATTTTTTTATGTTTATTTATTACTTCAGGTTACAGTACATCTGTAATCTCCATCACAGTACCCACTTCCCACCCCTCCCAGTTCTGCCCTCCCACCCTCTACCCCCATCCCTTCTAACCCACTCCTCTGGAGTGAAATGTCCCTACATATCAGTCCCCCTGCCCCAGTTCAGCAGTCATATGAGGGCCAAGAGCCTCCTCATACACTGGGGGCCTACAAAGCAGCACCACTAGAGCAGCGTGTCTCATGGACAGGTAACAAATTTTATGTTCCTGTTCCCTTTGGTGCATTGGCTGTAGTATAGTTATCCTATACTATATGGCTAAAATCCAATTATAAGTGAATGGACTCAAGACGACTCTGAGATTCCATCTCACACCTGTCAGAATGGCTAAGATCAAAAACTCAAATGACCTGTTTGGGGCCCAAACCAAAATGGAAAAATGGTTAAAAATGTTTATACAATCCTTTTATGTTCAGTCCTTCTGTTCTCAGCTGTTTAGATGACCTAAGGAGTTTGTAGGCAGAAGCTGAACTTCCAGGCTTTACTGAGGTTCTGGCTGGGGCATTGTGTAGGACTGAACGGTCTTAGCGATATTGAGTTGTTGTGGTTGTAGGCTTTTGATGGAGACATCTATTGAGGGAGTCTGTCAGGCTGAATCATCTGGGTCACTCGTCTTCTTTTGGTGTCTGATTCTGATTTCTGCTGAGGTTTCCGTTGTCCAGTTGTCCCTGGGTTCCTTGAATGGATGCTTTGATTCTCCTGGAATGATAAGAACAGAGCCCTGCCCTATTCCTCACTCAGGGACAATCACCCTCTTTTTTTGGGGGGGGGTAGGTAATATTTCTCCTGAAGCAAATTTGGTTTTTGACAATATATAAAGTGTTATCTTTCAATCTGGTTTAAAGAAGAAATTATTTTGTTATTTTATTTGTATATTGATACAAAACTAAGATTATAGTTGGCCACAATGGTATTGACCCTTGTATATGGACGCAATATTAAGATTGTATTGGGCTGCATAGGCATTGATCTTTGTATATTGATACAAAATTAAGAGTATATTTAGCCACATTTGAATAGATCTTTGTATATTGATGTAAAATTTAAGGTAACGTTTCCTAATGGTATCGTACTTAGAGATACTTAAAAATGAAATGTGAAGTTCTGGCCTCTTGATACCAACCGTCTTAAACTGTTTAGGATAGTTAAGAAAAACAAACTCCTAGTCATGCATGCATGTCACCTTGTTAGCTACTAAGACAGTCTATCACAGATATTCTCTAAGCTACTCAGTAATCAAGTTGTTAAGAGACAAGCAACATTTGCTTATCTAAATACAAGAGATAGATAGGGCATCTTCAAAAACCCCAAGAGATCTTCAGAATATGGCATTCAAAGATGTGGTCTTAAATTAAGATTTTTTTTTGATATCGTGAC
This sequence comes from Lophiomys imhausi, assembly GCA_907164525.1. Lineage (NCBI taxonomy): Eukaryota > Metazoa > Chordata > Mammalia > Rodentia > Muridae > Lophiomys > Lophiomys imhausi. Next base: position 219,423 of record CAJQZJ010034075.1, read on the forward strand.
ATATCAGCTCCTGACAGCACCCCCTATTCTACTCCAAGTAGAAGAAAAGCATCGAAGAATCTCCAATGTGAGATGGTTGAATTAGTGGCAAGCCTATCTCTTGACATGTAAAAACTCCTTGCTTCAACTGCAGACAGACTGCTGTCCAAAAAGGACAAAACTTGGTAGCAAGGAAGTTGACAGCCTAGCTCTGCCAAGACAGGGTAGGTTAGTCCTTCACAATCCCTGATCTACAATAAATGTCTGTCAGAGAAACAGGACCAAAAGGCTGAAGACTGATGCTGGAATGTATGGAGAGAAAATGGGAACTGTCCAGGTAGTCACTGGTTTGTCATTTCTTAGTTTGGAAGCTGCAGGCCCTGCACTTCCTATATAATCAGATATATTTATCCTTCTCAGCTCTCTGAGGTGGTTGAAGAATAGACAGCTTGAGTCTCATAGCTAAATTTTGAGTTGCTTAGGAATCAAGAGGGTGTTCTAGATCTAAGAAGATGGTTATAATAGTGATGCAAGTTAGTATGAAAACTAAGTCAGTTATAGAACTTTAAACTCATGGAGATGGTTAGAAGGTAGAAGGTTAAAGTCAGGGGCCAAATATGTATGAACTGGACATTGGGAAGGTATACCGGGCCATTTAACTCTCATAAATGTGGCATATTTAATTCTGCTGTTTTGTATAGAATTTACTGTTATAAGAGAAAGAACCATTTGTTGGAATGAAAAGAGAAGCTGTTGGGGGGCGGAGAGGGTGGAAGGATGGGACAAGAAGGGGGAATAGGAAAGGGTTTGCGACTGAGATGTAACTTGAAAAAAAATAAAGTACTTATTAAAAAAAAACAAAAACAAAAACAAAAAAAAAACCTCAAATGACAGCACATGCTGGCAGGGTTGTGGAGAAAGGGGAACATTCCTGCATTGCTGGTGGGAGTGCAGGCTTGTGCAACCACTATGGAGGTCAGTCTGATGATATCTTAGAAAACTTGGAATAGCTCTACCTCAAGACCCAGCCATACCACTTCTGGGTATACATCCAAATGATTCCTCACCAATCCACAAAGACATTTCCTCATCTATGTTCATAGCAGCCTTATTTGTAATAGCTAGAAACTGGCAACAACCCAGATGTCCTTCAACCAAAGAATGGATAAAAAAAAAAAAAAAAAAACTGGTACATCTACACAATGGAATACTATTCAGCCCTCAGAAACAATGAAATTATCCAATTTGCAGCCAAATGGATGGAACTAGAAAAGCTCATCCTGAGTGAGCTAGCCCAGACTCAAAAGGATGCACATGACTGAATTTTTATTAAGCTGATAATTTTTTAAATGTTCCTTTTCAGCTCAACACAATCCAGAATCTTGTTGAATACCAGATAATACAGGCTATATGAAACAAACATTTGCTTCCCAACTGCCAATTCTCCCACTTCCATTCCTGATGAGAACTTTTAGTTGATCATGAAGCAGAACTATGAGAAATAGTCCAGTTTCCAAATTGTAGACTCATGATTGTGATGTGAGTCAGTCAAGCTTTTTCAAATGCAACTCACTTCTGAAGCCCAAGCACTGCTTGATGGCCTCTAGTACCTCTACCTGTTATTCTGATCATCTGCTGTTCAGGTGTTGCTCTCACTGAGAGGTCTAGCTGGATATTATTGAAAATCAGGGGAACACGTCTTGGAAAAGTGATAGCATCAGAAACTTGGTGAAGACATCAGTCTAGTCCTACCTGTTGAGGGAGCAACAGTTAGTAGCATCCTCTGGGCAGGTTGGTACACCTTTTGGATTCAGAAGTTACAAAGTCAGGCGAGTAAAGTCTACAGGGGCCATGAGGGATGGGGAATATTCTTTAAGGGAAGGTAAGGGGTGAAAAGGGCAGATCAGGGGCAATGTGGAGAAGCAGAGGTGGGAATATGGGAATAGTTGGTTTCTTAGAAAGCAAGGAAAAAGGGGGTTATAAGGGGAAAAGGCAGGCTAAAAACTGCTTGAATGAAAAAAGGTAAGATCTAATTCAACATGGCATTTGACTGGGGTGATACAAAGTCAGTCCCCTGCCCTGCCACCTGAGCAAGTTTAACTGGATTTGAGAGAGGGACAAAAACACAGAACCCTGAGAAGAAAGAGACGGGAGCTACAAAGAAAAAAGAGATTGCTGCTATCACTGCTACTGGTTCTTCCTGCTGCTAGTTCTTCATGCTGTTGGTTCTTCCTGCTGCTGGTGGTTCTTCCTGCTGCTGGTTCTTCCTGCTGCTGTTTCCTCATTTGCTGGACTTCTGGATATTAGATTGGTATTGCCCCCAAAGAACCCAATTACCCTAATCAGCGGGAAGTAGCTGAAAGAGAATTCAGTTCTTTTTCTCTCTAACTGTCTTTCTCTCCCACCTAATGTTGGGGGCTATAAGGAACAAGGGTTAGAAGGGAGGTAGAGCTATTAAGCATAGTAAAATAAATTTGAGTGTATAGTAAAACAAATATAATAAAAGCCACCTTGTTACAAAGGAAGGAAAGACTGGTCAGCTAGTGCTGTCTTGCACCTTAATTAAGGAAAAGGCACATGCAGGAATAGTCCTGGGAAAGGGAATTTGTTTTCACAATAAATTAATTCTGCTGTGTCTATAAACTGTGGTGAGAGGGAACTCCCTAAAATAACGAGGAGAATAAATAGCTGATGGACTATGAGCACATGGTAAACTTTAGGTATAGAGAGTGTTATGAGGAACGTCCTTGACGTAAAGGCAGAGGAAGGATGGCTACCGACCCAGGCATGGGTGCTCTGGGGATACCTTGCAGCTATATTAGCTGACACCCACCTGCTGCAGAGCAACTGTGCTTCAAAGCATCAGCCTCTGTCTTCGGAAAATACCTGCATTGGTTGATATTTTTTCCATCTTGACACAAACCTGAACACATATGGGAGGAAGAAATCTCAACTGACAGTTTCCTCCATCAGACTGGCCTGTGAAGCTGTCTGTAGGGGATTTTATTAGTTAATGATTGATGGGGGTGGATCCAGCTGACTGTAAGCAGTGCTTCTTCTGGGAAGGTGTCCCTATGTTGTGTAAGATAGCAGGATGATTTGTAATAGCTAGAAACCAGAAACAACCCAGATGACCCTCAACCAAGGAATGGATAAAAAAAAAAAACTGTTGTACATCTACACAATGGAATACTACTCAGCCACCAAAAACAATGAAATCATGCAATTTGCAGCCAAATGGATGGAACTAGAGAAGCTCATCCTGAGTGAGCTAACCCAGACTCAGAAGGATGCACATGGCATCTATTCACTTATAATCATATTTTAGCCATATAGTACAGGATAACTAACTATACTGCAAACAATTCACCAAGGGGAACAGGAACATAGACTTTGTTTCCTCGTAATGAGACACTTTGCCCTAGTGGTACTGCCTTGTATGCCCCCCAGTGCATAAGGAGGCTCTTGGCCCTCAAATGACTGCTGAACTGGTGTGAGGGACTGATATGTAGGGACATTCCACTCCAGAGGAGTGGGATGGAAGGGATAGGGGTAAAGCGTGGGAGGGCAGGGCTGGGATGGGTGGAAAGAGGGCACTGTAACCTGAAGTAATAAATAAACATTTTAAAAAGAAAGAAAGGCTGAGCAAGCCATGGGGAATACAAGCCAGTAAGGCGTGATCCACCATGGCGTCTGCATCAGCTCCTGCCCTGTTTGAGTTCCTGCCCTGACTTCTCCTGATAATCCACTGTGATCTGGATATGTAAGCCAGTTAAAATCTTTGCTCCTCAGGTCATGGTGTGTTTCACACCAAAAGAAAGCAAACTGAAACAATGCTTTTCCTTCCTAGTGCCCGTTTTGAGTGAGCTATACAAATACCATCTTAAGTTATCTTTCCTAAAGCTTAAAAAAAAACTATATACTAACTTAAATAATTGAATTAATATTTAAGGACTGTACTGAGCAGACACCTGCTGCCTTGGTGGTGATAATTTTTGGTGCTATTTGCTCATTCATTTACTACAAAGGTATAGCCAGCGATACCTTTGGAAAGCTTTTTTCAAGGGATCTGCCTCCATTGCACTGATTTTCCAGCTCCTTTCTTTGGCAGGCCTTCACAAACATGGAGGTGCTGAACTTCAGGGTTTTAGAAGTATAACCATTGATAGTTAGCTAATTCTGGAAAGCCATTTGTAAAATTTATTTTTTTTTGTGTGTGTGTCATTTTAAAGGAGGGAATTCAGTTTGATTCCACTTTTGAAATATTAAGGATAATGTTACATGCTCTTGTAATTGTGTGAAGTCTCACTTGAATGAGTGAACAATCCTTAGAATGAGAGCTTGTCAGAAAATTCTTTCAAAAACCATCACACTCATTCTGGGCTCAGGTTCACAGCTGTTCCTACTCTGCCATTCTCTGTCAAGTTCAAGCCTACATCCTCCTGCTCAAGGCCAAGTGGCATGGCTTCTTCCTCGATGAATATTAGAACTATGTATTTTCATTATAATCAGGAACCTTGGAAGTTTTTCTCTGTCTACATTCAAAAAGCTGAGTGATTAGAATTCATTTAAAGTCTCAGAAGTAATCATCACTGGAATTTTCTAAGTTCTCACCCTGAATTTAAATGAAATTAATAGAAAACAAAGCATTATTCTCTGTCAGCACCCCTTTCCAGCCCCCATTATAATAGTTAAATCCAATATTTTGTTCTTTCCCTAAATAGAGAATAGGAACAGGAACAGGAACAGCATGTTTCTTCATTTTTCTTGGTAAGTCTTGGTTAAGGACATTATACCTTTCATAATAAGAGACCTTGCTGGGCAGTGGTGACTCAGGATTTTAATTCCAGCACTTGGGAGACAGAGGCAGGTGGATCTCTGTGAGTGTAAAGCCAGTTTGGTCTACAGAGTGAGTTCTAGGACAGCCAAGGCTACATAGAGAAATCCTGTCTCAAAAAACCAAAAAAGAAAAAATGAATACACCTCAAAAATTGTGAAGTATTTAGTTCCGAGGGAAAATATATCAGAGGAATATATATGTTTTCCAGAAATAACTTACCTAAGATGTTCGATAGTTTTGCCAAAATGCATACAAACACTTTAATATTACATGAAGCCAAGCTAGAGCTCTACTACCCTCAATGCTTGGCCCTTCAAATGACATCTTGCATGATGTAGGCTCAACATGAAATTGTGTCTTATGTTTGTCTGACTGTTAAAACACCAGAAGTGCCCCAGAAAAAGACATAATAAAGAGCTGACTCTCACAGTTTGCCTCAGTGCCCAGTCAGGTTCTCAACTTAGTCATTCTAGGGTTTCCCAGCTTGAGATGTCTATACTCTAGGGCCTTGTATATTTGACTATAAAAGTAGATTTTAAGTGCATATAAAGCTTTCAACTTGTGCCTCATCTAGTGTGAGATCTACTTGGGTTCCAGCAGCAATTGTGATCAAAGCAAACCATAAAAGGCCATCTGAAGAACAAGTGAACAAGCACCATGTCTCTCCTCATTGCTCTCATCTCGGTAGTCATGCCATTGGGCCTGCCTGTGCAGTGAAGCCACATGAAGCTCAAGGTTAGATAAGAATCAGCCAGGCTCCAGGCCTCAGTATCTGTTGTTATCACACACACACACACACACACACACACACACACACACACACACATACACACACAATCGGCAATAGAGAATCACATTTGGAAGCAGAACTGTGTGGTAGTGGGATGTCCTATTACACAGCAAGCATTTTGCTTTAACATGAGACTGTCCAGTGGCTCTCACAGCCCTCTGGGTGGCCTCACTCCTCAGGGTGAACCAGAATGCATAAGGATGAAACCCACTCCTTGTCCTCAAGATTTACATGAGCTATTTTCTAGAGCCTTTTACCTCTCCCTCCACACAAGTAAACTTAAGCCTGGAGTGACTCAGGCTGCCTCCTCTATCTTACAAAATTGACTTTGAATTTTGCATTGTTTCCATCCCTGTAAAGAAATGAAGATAAACAGACATTTGTAAAGTCTTGTGAAAAACAACAAACAGTTGGAGAGTAAGAAGCTTCTTCAAAGTATGAGAATCTATAAGCCTTCCCACAATATAGTGTTGCCATTTTTATGATAGTCTTTTTATTGGTGAAATAATTAACCAAGTAAAAATTTTCTGCTAAAATTTTTCAAAAGTTAGAATACTAAGAAAATGAAATTGGATGTTACTTAGCAGCATTTGAACCATCAAAGCAGAAAAATAAAATCCAAAATGTTAAGTCTTTCATAAAATCATATAAATTTCTTAATTTGTATACCTATCATTGGCCTCTACAACTCGTTATAACTTCTCCTTTACAATGATTGGCAAGAGGCTCTCTTGGCTTGGAGTATTGGATACCTGATATTAGTATTGAAAGTAAAGCAAAACAGATGGTGTGAACCTGTACATTTGAGTGTTTGTATGTGTGGATATGTTTGTGAGATGGACTATTGCTATAGTAGACACCACTTCTCTGTGGCAGCACAGAAAAGGTGATGGAAGAAGCAAATAAGAGTCTGAAAATCCAGTATGTTGAGAAATGAACACCTTAAAACTATTCTCACTTATATCTTTCCACTGTTAGCTGAACTGTGTACCTCAGAATACAACTGTATTTGGAAGTAAGGTCTCTACAGAGGAAACTAAGGTAAAGTGAGGCCATCGAGATAGGTCCTAATCTAATATGACTCCAGTCTTTACTATAAGGGAAGATTAAAACCCAGGCATATTACAGAAGAAACTCAACACAAGGACACAAGGAGAAGACAGCCACACACAAGTCAAGAAGAGAGGTCACAGAGGAAACCTTGGTGGCTCCATGATCTTGAGCATCAAACCTGAAGAACCATGAGTCGCCCCCTGCAGGTGAAGCTCCCAGGATCTGTACTTTGTTACACCAGCCCTGGGAATAACACCCTCTCCTTGATATCTAATAGTTCCTCCTCAAAACAAAGTCAAAGACTCCTCCAGTCTTAATGACTAATCACCAGTAAAGAGACCTCCCCGCCTCCCATGTCTTCCAAAACCCAGAGTGACTGGTAGCCCGGAACCACAGGAAGCAGCAGAGCCCAAGATAATGGAACAGGAGCATCTCTGTGTGCATGAGGCTTTCCTAAAATATCCACTATCTCTGAGTCAGTTAGACTACTTAGCAGTTCACAAATTTCACAGGAGAGAGACATAACACATCCTTGTCAAGAAGCAAGAGTGTGTTTCTATGGAAATGAATCTATATAATGTCTATAGCAGCACAATTATTTGTCTTTTAATCACACAAAAGAACTCGCTTAAAAGAACTACAGGGCATTTATGACTATAAACAAATCAAATGAGAAAACTTTTTTTCTCCTTAAATCTATTGTATGATGAAATTTCATTTTTGGCCATCATTTTTCTCTCTCAGTGATGTGAATCACATATATAGAGTACTAAAGAACAATAATATCATTAATAGCAGAATCTACCCACATAAATTCTATGATCATCAAGTATTTGAGGGATTTATTAACATTATGCAAAAAATTACATGCATAACAAATGAAAAGCTAATCACAGAGACTGGTAAAAGATGTAAATTTTCCTTTAGTTTCCAGTTGTAAACCACGACAAAAGAAACTGAGTCAAACATCTGTCTTTTGTAGTAAAATTTGGTTGGCATTCAATCCATGCCTGTTCCAACTAAAATTTAGTCTCTTTGATCTCCCTAGTAACTTAAAGAGCCACCGACTACACAATGAGTTGGAAGTGAATGTCTTTGATATAGGAGATGGTGTGGTTTCTAAGATGGTGAATAAATTCTTAGCAAATCACATTGCTGGGAAAACACAGCCTGCTGTAATAGTCACACAAGATGAAATCACCTTATAATGCAGTTCTGAGAATATGTCCCTATTCTCAAGCAGCAGGAGACTTCAGTGACAGGGTCACCACAGTGAAACAAATCAGTGCATCAATTATCTCACATAGTAAACTCATTTTAATACTGACCTGACAAAGTGCCCCACCCCCAAAGCAAAGGGTCAGCCCAAGTTCAGCTGTAAAACAGTAGTTCTTCTCTCTCTGCTCCACTAGTTCTTACCCATTCTCCACATCCCCACCCCATGCAGGAAAATGTCATTTTAATCAGAAGAAAGGGTCAAAGCTTTTGTTAGCAAGAATACATAGGCAGACAGATATAAAGGAAAAACAATGCTTCTGTCTACCATTTTTTGGTTGTTCAGGTAGTCTACAAGTTAAAATGACAAACGTAAGTTAACTGGAGAAAAATAACTTTAATTGTGAATATATAAACAAAAATGTGAGACACAAAGTATAACAGATATTTATAAATTACCTTTATTAAAAAACACCTCACAAAAATTATTGACTTCTCTCTTAAGCCAACAGTGTAATAAAAGCCTGGCATCTCAGCCTTTAGTCTGTAACTATCACCTTTATGTATCTGACTATTAGCATTTATAGTGTTCTATCTCAGATCTGCCTACCCAAGGCTCCTGAACCTGAATTCCCCCTTGGATCCTAAGAAAACTGAAATTATCATCACTAAAAATCTTTATGACAAGGAACTGAAACTTCCCTGGAGCATCAGTGAGTCAATAGACCCCACCCCCAAAGAGGGCAGTTATCTAGTTCCAAAGGATACACCCTCAGCAGAAAGAGTCACTGTATGAGAAATGGCCTGCTCCCCTCAAGCAATAAGGACCTATTCTGAACTTACAGACCCAGATTGGAATAATGATCAACCAGACCACACCCTGACCAAGATGACTCATCGTACAGACCTAGAGACCTTGCCCCCATCTTTCCTCTACTCAGACTGAAGCTCATGTAGATATGTAGATTTATTTTTTATTTTACTAGAAGGGGGATATGTAGGAGTTAGATAAATTAGATTTAGGAAATATATAGGAGTTTCTGATACTGTCTCTGTAGGAGTTAGATAAATTAGATTTAGGAAATATATAGGAGTTTCTGATACTGTCTCTTAATTCGGGGCCTGAAGAGCATTATCAGCATGAAGTCAGCAAAAACAGGAAAGACTCAATAGACTGAAAAACAAGTTTGAAGTCAGGAAAAACAGGAAAGACTCAAGACTTGAAGAAACAAAGTATCTGGCCTGACATTGTTTTCAGCTGCTAAGTGGGCGGAGCCCAAATTAAGCTGAAACAGAGTTCCTCCTATTTGAGGACAGTGCGTGGAGCCCAGAGGAGAAGAGGCCCCTGATGCTAGAGAGCTCCAAGAGTCCTGCTGAAAAAAGGGCTGGCCATTGATGGCCAGCTCTCTCCCTGAAGCAGAAAGAAGCCGGTGAGCAAAGAAAGCCTGAGCAAGACACCAAAAGGCCAAGGACTGGACCCTGTGGCTCAGCTTTTGCCTAGAGGGGTTTGATCTGTCCAAACAGTGGCCTAAAGGAAACGGTGCCTGGCTTTAAGGACTGAGGCAGAGCAGCTGAGTTCCTGATTCAAAAGAAGTAAGTTGGCCTGCAGACGGCTGGGGTCTCCCACAGAGAAGAAAGCATGAAGCCTTATTTAAGGTGAGACTGCAATAACCAACTTACCCTGACGAACCTGCATCTGAGAGATCCAGAAAAAGGACTGCTAAGTGTGTTAAAGAATCTACAACAAATACTGTGTTCCTGACGACTGAGGACCTGCCCCAGAGACTGTATCATTCTAAAAGGTTATGAAAGTAGTTGTTATGATTATCAATAGGTTTAGTGGATAGGTTAAAGGGGTTGTAGGAATTTATAGGATTAATAGTTAAGAAATTGTTGGTGTTTGTTATAAGTGAATTTAGTTATAAATAAATAAGTGTTAAATAATAATTTAAAAGTTCGGTTACACCCCATCTTTCCTCTACTCAGACTGAAGCTCATGTTAATATTCTAGAGATAACACATGCTGATTATATCTTCTCTTTCTGCCTTTACCATCACTCCTGTCTGTATCTGGCACATTGGAACTGACGAGCAAGCCGAATCCACTAGAACTCTTGAAACTCACGATTTTACCCTAAATTTCCAGTAACAAAAAGAGACACATGGTTGGGATTGACGTGGTTTTCTGAGTGATAGAAAGGATGGGGGTGGGGATGGAGTCCTTATGGAGGAGCTAGAGATGAAAGAAGGAGACTGGAAACGACATGATGAATAAACTCTGCTGTGCTCTTCGTTGAGTCCCTCAGATCATGAATGCTGTTTTGGAATACCTCTTGGCCTGGCACAGATAATAATGAAAATCCTTATAGAGATGAGAATTTTCTTTATAAAGACAAAAATCTAAGAGACGGGAAGAGCTTTTTCACCTTAACTAGTAGTTGTCTCCATTCTTCAGCTCAAAATAACCCATATGTCAAAGTGGAATATTTTCACCTAACAGTTTCAGAACCCTTTCACAAATACAAGATTGGGATGATAGCAGACAAATAAATATTGCTGTTTTTTACCTGCTCTGTTTTGTTTACCCAGTGATCACAATGGATACAGCTGCTGTGTGAATGAGGAGGATAAGACAGAAAGGCCCCAAAGATGGCGGTGAAGAAAGGAGGCAGGACATGCGTGCAGAATGATAGTATGGAATAAAAATATCATGGTGTCTCCCAGACATGCCCTGAATTCATGATCCCAGAAAACAAAACTATTTCCTTTCCAGTAGTGTGTTATTCTCCCCATCCTCCAAGAGTTTCTCTAGACTGAGAAATTTAGACTCAAATATAAGTCTGAAGCAAAGGTGGGGGTTTTAGGAAAATTTTTTCCTTCCATCCTTCCTTCCTTCCTTCCTTCCTCCCCCACTCCCTCCCTCCCACTCTTTCTTTCTTCCTCCCCCCCCTTTCTTTTTCTTCAGCACTTGCGCTGTGTAGAATTTTGTCAGTTTTGTCATCTTGATAAAAGCTAGAGTCACCCAGGAAGAGGGAACTATAATTGAGGGATCACCTCTATCAGATTGTCTGTATGTAAATATTTGGGCCATTTCTTGCTTAATGATTAATGTGGGAAAGCCCAACAAACTATGGGCAGTGCCACTCCTAAGCAGCAGGTCCTGAAATATATATATAGCCTGAATGTGTGAGCCTGGGACCAAGCCAGTGGGGTTGCCTGTCCATGGTTTCTGCTTTAATTCCTGACCTGACCTCCCTTCATGATGGACTATAAACTGTGAGATAAAAACAAAAAAACAAAAAAACTCTTCTCTTTCTGAGTTATTTTTGGTTATAATGTTTATACAGCAACAAAAAGCAAAAAGACTGATCTTGTCAAACCCAGAGCTTCATGCATGTTAGGCAAGATATTTACCATTGAACTACACCCAGTCTGTGAAATTTTAAAACAATTTGAAAAACAGTCAAGAGAGTAGGCATCCTAATCACTAGGCCTTGCAATCCTAAAGGATGTCAGTGGTAAATACTACCACTAAAGCTCTTTCTCGTGTTCTAAGCTTTTGACATGCTTCTTTGTGAGGTTTCTCGTTTTTTAAATTGGCAAAAATACCTAACACGATACTGATCATTTCTAAGTGTTCAGTGAAAAGAAGAATCACCAAAGAACAGAATGTCAACAAATTAAGTACTAAGATCTAATTTCCTTTGTTAATGATTCATGAATCACACAATATTCAGTTTACAAAGGAAAGAAGAGCTCCACCAGGGGTGGCAAACAAAGACAGGCAAAACAGGAACCAATCAACCACACAGCACAAGAGACAGGCTACTGCAGATTGTGACACTTACGAGTCAAAGCTGGGGGAAATCACAAATTGTGCTGTCTCGGGTAGACCTAGTCTCCCTTTATTGGTTCCTGTGTATCTCTTCTGTTCTGGAAAAGTGGCCTGTGGTAGAATTTGGCTCCTTACTACCCAGCCTGAGTGGATCCACCTATTTGGTTGACCCTCTGGAACTCAGTATAGAAGCTAAAGCAGACATAATTAATTTTAGCAGCGTTCTCACATTGTCATGCAACAATTACCAAGACTCTTCTGTGAGGTTCCACTCATCTTAAAGTACAAACCATGTATTCGTTACATAACAGTTCCACTTCGCTTTCTGTCTCTATGAATTTGATGACTGTGTGAATCTCGTGGAGGGGGAATCATAGAGCATGTGTCTTTCTGTAACTGGCTCATTCTACCATTGAGTTTTCCAGATCTACCCATGGTATAGTGTGTCAGAATTCCCTTCCCTTTTCAGGCTGAATAGAATGCCTTTGTGTGTATATACGGCATCTACCTTCTTTGTTGTCCATCTGCTGAGGGTTCTTGGTATTGCTGTGAAAATGGCTACACATTCATGTATTCAAGGCTCTGCCTAATTCTTTTGGATATATGCCTAGAAACAGAATTCTGAATAAGATAATTCTATTTTCATTTTGGGAGGGAGTAACCATCATAATTTCCTACTATTCTCCACTGTGGATGTAGCATGTAACATTCCAGTTTCTCCAAATCCATGCTAACACTTGCTACTTTCTGTTGTGTTGTTGTTTGGTGATGTCTCCTTATGGCTTTTGTTTATATTTCACCTAGGATTAATAGTCTTGAGCATCTTTCCATGTATTTGACCATTTGTATGTCTTCCATGGAGAACCACTGTTTCTTGTTTTGAGTTTTAATAATATCTATCCATGTTTCAAGTTATCCTGGCTTTATTTCTCACTCTCTAATAAATACTGCATTTCAAGCCAGTTAATTTGTAAAAATCATATCTTGAGCAGAGTTGGTCTCCAGACTCAGATATCCAAATCAGTTTGGAGAACAAACTTAAAATTTGGGAGACTGGGTTATTTCCTGTGCATCTTCTTTCTCTATCTACTAGGGAACAGCATATTCCTGCATTTAATTAATATATTCTAATTAAAAAGTGATAGCACATTGTTTATGAAAATACGAGAACAGAATTTCAATTGTGTCATTTTATGTGACCACTTGTTTTTGTCTAAAAGACAGTAAAATAGTGTGTTGGGTACAACATTTTCAATTTAGTAAATGCAAATTTCAATTTATGCATTAAACATTTTATTAAATTTGAATAAAATCTTTAAACTTTAATTTTGTTTTCAATTAATAGCAATGAGTCAAGTAAATAAAGCCTAAGAATCTGAGTTGTTGCCTGTATGGGATTTGGATGTTTGGGATCAGAATTTGCTTAATATTATTGATTCTTTTGGCATTATTGGCAGACTCAAGAAAATATAGTTTCTAGTGGCTATATTTCCTTTGTGACTACTATTATTGTGTCTTTTCAATATTATTATTTAAAAGCAATTTATTCCCAAAGAATAACTTAAGTGTCCACTGTGGGTGTCCCACACATGAGGGATGCCATACCACCACAACCTACGTCCATCACCTCATTTTTTTACTATATAAGGGGTAAGAGTGGGTGACTGTGATACAGTCCATACAGCCCTGATCTTGTCACACAATCACACATTATGAAGGGCCTAAATGTTACTCCCAGAAACTCTTTGGCATAATTAAAATCAGCATTTAGCAAGGTGATTTTTTTAATACATTTGAAATATAATAAAATGATGGAACAGACCATGTAAGCCCAGGACACAGCATAATGAATGGCTGTTGGTGTCACAATAGTTCTGTCCCACTGCTTTCCTCACCACCGTGACACTGCACCTAGTACATCGAGCCAGATCAGTCATCAGGACCTGACCTAATAGTATCACTTAGACCATCCACTGTAACTTGGAAGGCAGGAGAGTTGTCCATCTGTTCGGAAGTGGCATGTGTTTGCATAGAGCGTTCCTGGTGGAGGCTACGTGCCAGGTGTTGAATGATGAGCCGAGAAACAGCTAAGGCAGACAGTGTCAATTTTCCCCATCCTTTTGGTTGGCTCTGAGGGGAGAAAAATGTCGGTGTTTCCATAAATCCAGATCGCCCTAGAGACCCGTCCAAATTGGCCGCTGTTCTTTCTGCTCCACAGAAGTATGCCCTGCCACCAAGGGCCTCCTTTCTGTCTCTTCTCAAAATGAAATGTGAGTGTGCACCTGATTTCTTTCAGAAGTCATGACGTAGAACAGAACAGGTCCATACACAGTTTAAAGGAAAGTGGGTATTCTTTGGCAAATAAGCTGGTGGGGAACCCAGTCCATTTTTAAATTTAGTATTGAGGTACAGTATACAACAGAACTCATGCACAAATCCCAGATGAGCAGCCTGGTAAATGTCACAGAGTAAACAGCATTGTCACCAATACCATATGAAGAAGAACATTAATGATGAGTTGGCAAAGCCTTGATTTCTTTCTAGTTATGATCCCCCTGTAAGGATAACCATTGTTCTCACTCTGTGATCAGGATGACTGGTGCCCATACTGAATTTAATCTAATTTTACCAAGTGTGTTTTTATAGGTCTGGTTCTTTAAGAATACAATGCTGTATTTAAGAATTGTTCATTTTATTGTTAGTGTACATTAATTCTCAGTGTTATACAGTATGCTACTATTAAAAAATAGAAACAGTGTTTGCAGTGTGTTATTTATGGGGATTTGGGCTCAAAAATGTTTATATGAATTCTTTGATAATCTCATGCCATGTATTTTTATCATATTCACTCCTAACTCCTCCCTTTAACTCCTCTGAGATCTACCACCCACATCTCTGCCCTTTGCAACTTCATGTCATTTTTTTAATAACCCATCATATACCCTCTCCATTTACTCCTAGGTGTGGAGCCATCCACTTGAGTATGGTCAACTACCAGGAACCACGCCTTTAAAGGAAACTGACCCTCCTTTCCCCAGAAACTACAAACTGTCCATAGCTTCTCACATAGGGGTGAGGGACTCATGAACTACTCCATACTAGAATGCTGACTGGCATTCTTGCACAGACAACCACAGCTTCTGTGAGTTAGGAATGCAGCATCCTGGGAATACTATGTGACATTTCTATGGACATTTTTATTCGTGGTACTGGAGTCATTTATCTGAACAGCTGAACAGTAGCTGGCTGACAGAAGTAAAATTGCTAAGTCATGTGATGTGGCATATTCATCTTGATAGTGTTTATTAGAATTATATTATAGTTTGTATTTCCCTGAGTCTTCTATTTGGGTAAGTATGAAATAATTCAACTCTTTGGCAGACTTTCCTTTTGGGCTCTCTGAATTTTTCATATTGCTCTTTGCAGTAGGAAATAAGAATGTGTCTTTTATTTTCAAATAGAAAGTAGTGAGAAACAAGAGATAAGAATGTGTCTTTTGTCTTCCCCATGCCGTACATTGTGTTTTTGGACTTTTAATGTTATTTTTATAATCAGAATTTCTTAGTTTCAACTGAATTAGAAACATTATAGTTAAGCTATCTTGGGGCTTTTAAAGAGTCCAATTTGATTTTGATGTCTGTGTCCTTTGGATGTGAATTGCTCCCCACAATCTGGATGCTTGTTCCCCAATATGGGGTGATGAGAGACATGGTAGAACTTTGAGGATGTGGGGCCTAGGAAAGGGTGATCAGGTCATATGAAGCATTGTGGTTAGGAAGGTGAATTAGTTCTTGCAAGAGTAAATGGTTATAAAACAATAATCCTGAATCTCAGATCCCTTGCTGGCACCCTGTCTCAACATGGAATTTCTCACATGCCTGATGCTCTCACCTGACCTGACCTGATTAAACAAATGCTGGTGCCATGGGCTTCAACCTTTAGCAATGGGAACAAAATAAACCTTTTCTCCTCTTGTTCTTGTTGGTGTTCTTATTTATTTGTTTGTTTTTACAAAAAGTACAGAACCTCATGTATTTATATCTCTAATTGTCAGTGTGAACCTGGGGGAGCAGGACCTAAAATTGAGACAGACTAAAGTCTCATGAAATAGCCAACTTTATTCAGAACATCAGACAATTTGACTCTGAGGGTTAAGAAAAATAATCTGAGTAAAGTATACACTCACAAGGAAAAGTCACACATGGCAAAAAAATGTTTTTCCATAGAGGTACAAGTTTGATAACAGCTGAAGTAAACTCACTCCTAGTCCCTACACCAAGGAGAACTTGAAAACATTCCAAGAACAATTCTGTGGGGTTTTTTGTTTGTTTGGGGTTTTTTTGGGGGGGTTGTTTGTTTTTTGTTTTTTAGGTTTTTCGAGACAGGATTTCTATGTGTATCCCTGGCTGTTATGGAACTCACTCTGTAGACTAAGCTGGCCTTGAACTCACAGAAATCTGCCTGTGTCTGCCTCCCGAGTTCTGGGATTAAAGGAGTGTGCCAACACACCTGGCAATTCTGTGTTTTAAAGAAACTGAGACCACAAGAATCTTGGGTTTTTTTTTGTTGTTGTTGTTGGGTTTTGTTTGTTTGGTTGGTTGTTTTGTTTTGTTTTGTTTTGTTTTGTTTTGTTTTGTTTTTGGAGTTTTCTTACAAGCACTCAGAATTCTCACAAGACTTCATTCTTGGACTGTGTTCCATCCAACTCTCAGGTACTTTGTAACAGCAACAGAAAGCAAGCTAATAATCTATTCAAAAACTAGAATTGCAAGTTGTGTTTGTTTTTTGTTTTTCATTTCTTTCCTTCTTTTCTTTTTTTTTTTGGTAAAGACAATGTCATCTTCAAGCTGTTGTTATCTACGGTGGAATGCTGAACTCTTTTCTTCTTCTTCTTCTTCTTCTTCTTCTTCTTCTTCTTCTTCTTCTTTCTTCTTTATTCTCTCTTCTTTCTTGGTGATATTCAACTGCATGAGTTTGACTGCCTAGCTGTGTAAAGATAATAAAATCTATAGGAATTTTAAACCAGCAACATGGCTGCTCTGGCAAAGGATCACATCCTAGGTCTGTATGATCCAGCTAGAATATAGACATGCCCTGGATTACAGTATGACCTGGTCAGAATATAGAGATACATTTAATCCCAAACAATGAAGGTAAAGTTAGTTTATAGAAGGGAAGAGGCATCTTTAAAAGTCATGTCTAACTGGGGGGCAGACAAAGTGATGAGTCAGAGAAAGATTTGACAGAACTAATCAAAGACAGGCTACATCCAACTCTCACAGCATAGGGAAGAGAGGCAATTTAAGAGAGCACAGGAAGAAAGAAATGAGTTGAATCCGGTCAATTAGAAGATGGTTGAGTTCAGTCAGGCAGTTGGGAGTCAGTTTAAAAGCAGTGTAGTAGAGCTGAGTTCATGGCAGTTCAGTTGGTGGCAGTTCACTTCTCAGAGTACAGAGGCAGTTTTCACTCAGACAGTTTTACAGAGGCAGGTTGCAGAGAGAACATGCTAGACATAGGTGAAGACAGAAGGAACCAGAGAATGAGAAGGAGCCAGAAGATTAGAACATATTACTAGAGTTAGTTTGAGGCCAAGAAGAGAAATTCAGTGAGAAGCCAGTTTGAATCAGTCAACTTGGAGAGGAGTTTGATTCAGAACAGCTGAGTTGAACCAGCTAGCCAGAGGTCAGAAAGAGCTAGAAAAGGGATAGTTATTCAGCAGTAAGGCTCTGATACAACAATTATTTCAGGCAAATAAAGGTTACATTTACAATAAAAGCTCTCCTGGACTAATATTGAGACCTTTACTCCTGAGCCTTATAAATATGTTGTAGCTCAAATTGGTTTTCATATTACTACTAGACAGAAGAAGAGCTAAGGCACTGCCCTACAGTTCTGTCGTAGCTGCTTAAAGGCTCCTTCCTTCCTTCCTTCCTTCCTTCCTTCCTTCCTTCCTTCCTGTCTTCTAGTCCTAATTAGACAAAAATTTCCAGCAGGAAAATATCTGATACTCTCTTTCAAAATGTTATTCCTCATATGTGTTTTAAGATT
>CAJQZJ010034075.1:237582-259140 GCA_907164525.1 Lophiomys imhausi
CTGATACTCTCTTTCAAAATGTTATTCCTCATATGTGTTTTAAGATTCTGTCACATAGTCCACCATCTTAAAAAGAAATCAATATTTTTATTGTATCAGAGGGACAGATGAGCCTACCTGGGATTTGGAGCTGGGAACTAGGAAATTTTGGAAACACCTGTAGTTTTACCATTTGCTTCTATTTGTCACTGGGGATACGACAGAGCTTAACAATTCTTAATTTTATCTTCCAGATCTATAAAGAGAAGTTATAGGAACTTTTTCAGAGTCAGTAGGTGTATTAAATGAGCTAATATATGACAATATTTGTACATCTACTACACATATAAACACAACAAAAGTTCTCAGTATGATTCCTGTAGTAATTGATAATTCCTAATCTTAAATTCATTAGACTAATAGCAACTAACATACTTTCATTTTACTAGAGATGGATGCAAAGTTAGCCTTCCACCTCTGTGGGTTTCTCATCTAGAGATTCAGCCAGTTATATATTTTAAAAAAAAATATTTGAAAACATGGGATAGAAAGATGGCACAGCAGTTAAGAACACTAGCTGTTCTTCTGGATGGCCTGGGTTTGATTTCCAGCCCACACCCATCACATACGAAAGCCTACAACCCTCTGAAACTCCACTCCCAGGGGATCTGATACCTTCTTCTGGCCTCTGTAGGTACCTGGCATGCATGTGGTACACAGGCATGCATGCAGGCAGAATACCACCTATACACACAAAACAATGATACATCTTAAAATTGTGAGAACATATTTATCATATTGAATATATACTTATTATTATTACCAAAATAAAAAAAACTTTAACAACTATGTGCATGATATTTGCATTATGTTAAACATTAAAAGTAACCTAGAGCTAATTAGAAGATATGGGCAAATGTGTATAATTTTTGTATAATCTTACATCATTTCATATAAAGAGCTTATTTGACAGGACTTAGAAATAATCTTCTGTAGACACTAGGGGAAGGCCATAGTTTCTAAACATTGTTTTAAGAATGTTACAAGTCCTAACTCATTCAGTTCCCTCAACATATTATCATGTACATTCACAGATCAGAACACAAGCGTAAAAAGACTCACTGATAAAATAAATGTCTCACAGCTAGTGAGTGGAATAGATTATTAACTCATGGAGATAGCCTCAAAGTTTATATACGATGCTCATAACCTTAGTCCTGACAGAATTCTAGGGAAGGAGCAATTAGGGGAATTTGAGGTTTCTGCCAAACATTGTTGTTAATCAATTGAGCAACAATTTCAAGCGTAACATCAGAAGCATTGTTTCAGAAAAGGGAAGAGACTTCTGTATCTAAGTCAATTATAGAAAGCTCTACTTACGGTCTCTGCAGCTCATTTGAAACAGATACCATTTCCCACTTTCAAGGAAATGAAACAGAGACTGGCAGATATTAAATTACTTTCATTCACTGAATTGGAGAGAGAGGGTATCAGTGGCTCTCCTTAATCATCTTTTTGTTATAAACTTAAATTTATTCTTAATACTTGTATTCATTCCTTGAAATATCCATACATTTACATGATGTATTTGGAACACATCCATCTACCATTACCCCCACTTTGTGTCCCTACTCCACTATCCTCTCACAAAGGAGCAACATAAACCTCTTTGTCTAGGATGTTTAAGAATATTTAGGCTGGAGTGTACCTTGCTAATATAAATGAAGATTAAAAATAGGAGAACTTGAAATGTGGTACCATAGTCATAGTCTATGCAGCAATATGGGCTCTAGATCTCTAATTAGAATGTCTTTTCTCTTAGATATCATACCGAAGTGGTTTTAAAAGGCAAGAAACTTGGAGAGCAGGTAAGTTGACAGTCTAGCTCTGCCAAGACAGGGTGGGCAAGTATTTCATAATTCTTGCTTTACAATTAATGTCTGTCAGAGATAGTGGGCCAAAAGGTTGAAGATAAATGTTCCAATGTTATAGAGAGAAATTGGGGACTGTCCAGGCAGTCAGTTGTCTATCATTTCTTAGTTTTGGAAGCTACTTACTCTGTACTTCCTGTTTATTCAGATATATTTATCCTTCACATGTCTCTGATGTGGCTGAAGACTAGATAGTTATAGTCTCACAGTTAAGTTTTAAATTGTTAAGCAATTAAAAGAATGTTCTAGGCCTAAGAAGATGTCTTTAAGTTGGTAATGCAAGTTAGGACGGCAACTGAGTTAGGTATACAACTTTAAACTAATCAAGATAGATAACAGAATGTCATTATTAGTTGCCAAATACATATGGACTGTACATTGGGAATGTATGTTATACCTTATAATTTTCATAATTGTTGCCTAATTTTTCTCACTGTTTTGTATTGTATTAATTGTTACAAGAAAAAGAGCCTTTTATTAGACTAGAAGGGGGAGATGTTGTGGGAAAAAGATACATCTTAAACTACAACAAAAAAAGAGGATTGGAGGGAGAGGGGGGAGAGGATGGGAGGGTAGGACCAGGAGGGGAGGAGGGAGGGGGCTGTGATTGAGATGTAACTTGAAGAAATAAATAAATATTGGGAAAAAAGAGAAAAAAATAGTTTTAAAAAAGGCAAAAAATACATTAGATTAGAAAATGTGGCAATTGGTAGATCAAGAGTCATGACAATAAAAAAGCTGTCTGTGCAGGTGAATAACCCTTCACTCATGATCTTAAAACATCAGTAAAACCATGGCAGAGATCCAAATGAAATAACAGAAAGTTAGAATTCTTAGTGAACAGCATCTCTGTAGCAGTAACCCTTGGATCATACTATTAATATAAGGGAAAGCTTATCTTGATTGATAATTGGCATCCGATGCATTGATGAATGCATGAATGGTTACTACTGTATAGTTGCTTTCCTATGGCTGTGATATGACCATGACCAAGGTAGCTTATAGAAAGAAGGGTTATTTAGGGTTTAGGGTTCCTGAGAGATAAGAGTCCACCAACATCACAGTGGGGAAGACTGGAAGCAAGCCCTGGGCATGGCAACCAGGAACAGTTGAGGGCTCACATCTCAAACTACAAAAAGAAAGCAGAGAGAGTAGAACAAAAATGTCACAAGTCTTTGAGCTATGAAAACCTGCACCCAGTGACACACTTTTTCGTGATATAGATGGAATTGAAAGTGTTAGAACTGATATTATAAAGGAGTAACAAATAGATTTCATTGGGAGACATTAAGTCACACAAATGGAATTTAGCTCAGGGAGGAGTGCTGCCTCTAACATACCCCAAGATAAGTAGTATGCCAACCAGGCCTGTTAGAGCAAAGGTACTTTTAGTTCAGAAGGATGTAAATGTTTATTCAGCAAGGTTGACCAGCTATCAGAACCATCCCCCAGGAAATACCTCTAATTGCCAGCAAGGGGCCAGGATGGGGCCTGTGCGTGACAGCCATCATTAGCTTCAGGTCTGCCATTAAGTTGCCTGTGTTCTTATCAGAAAAATCATAATTCTGCCAACTGGGTAAGATGACCTTCTGGGTAACAACTATTCAAATGTGAAAAGCACTGCTCTACTTCAAATCACTCTGGCAATATGTAATCTTTGCTGTGTAAATCTCCTCTCAGCCTAAGTGACCAGACTTGTTATTTCTCATCTCCCTTAAAATGGTACAAAGTGTAACCTAGGGGCAGGACCTGAAAGAGATTTAAGGACAGCAGTGTTTGTGGATTGAATAAGCCTACAATGTGTATAAGTTGGTAAAAATCTTCTGTTCAAAGCTCACTCTTATTTGGGAATTAGCCCCGGAAGGCCAGGGACTTAAGTGAGGAGCTTTCCTTCATCACTAAGTGTGTGGAATGATTTCTCACTGAGAAATTTCTATTATACTCTATGCCATGCCTTCTATGTCAGACCAAACAGAGCCACCAACCAGGGTCCGAACATTCAAATGCCCAACAGTATGGGTGTCATTTCATTCAAGACACCAAAGTCTTATAAACATTTTCACTGGGCTTATTAAACATCAGCAAAAACGACAATGTATGTCTTCTGATTTTATAAAACAAAATATGAGAGAACCAAATTCATTTCTGAGATTATAGGCATGTCTACAGATGGGAAATACAAACTGCATGCCTAAAATATCCCCAAACATAACACAATAGGCAGGCCCGGTATTCTTTCCCCTTTAGCAGGAAAAGAATGCTGAAGTGTGATAGTTCTAAAATTGTTCCTCAAAGATTAAGTCTATTCAGTATTGATAATTATATAGCAACATGACCATCATTTTATAATCTTATAATATAACATATATTTCAAACAATGTATTAATATAGATAAGCAGCACAATCTTGTCACTTGTAAACTTAAGGCAAATGTAAAAATATAACAGCCCCTAGACAGTTTTCCACTAGGATTCACACACTCATTTCATTTGGTGAACTCATCTTATCAGGAGGTTCATGGAGTCATTCTATCCTAGGATTTGTGTGCTCATTCTATATGAGAATTTGTGTGCTCATCCTTAACTGTGCAGGTTCTATGTTCTTAAATTCTTTCTTTCTACAAAAAAAGAAGGGAGAGCACTCATAGAAAAGATTGTTAGTGCACATAAGATACTCAGATCTGAAACAAGGTAGAGAGATACCTAGTTTCACTATGATCAGCCTGTAGTGAGTGTTCTACCCCTAGCAATAAGCTGATGTTGACTTTGTACCTTCTACTTATGTGGCATGCTCTCATACGCAGTCCCACTGTGCCTGGCATTTCCCCACTGTCCCTGTCTTCAAGAGTGTCAGTCAGGAGGAAACTGCACTAGAATGCTAATACTACCATCCTTGTTTGTGTCTCAAAATTGCCACAGGACAAGGCTGTGATTTTTTTTTCTTTTATTCTTATACATGCTCAGGAGAGAAGGCAGAAGTTTGTATGTCTTAAACAAAAGGCAAAAGATAAATCAAATCAAATCAAATGACATAGGAAGCACCTTATTTTCAGACATATTTTTCAAAGAAATAGAAGAAATATAACTCAGTAGAAGAAAACTTAAGTCTTTGGAAGTGAGGAGGAAAAGCATATAGAGAAGGAAAGTCTAAAGGCTCCAACTAATTACACAGCCTTTGTGGGAGCAGACTGTAGAACGGTGAAGCAAAACAGGGGGGCATCCCCCTGGAATATAATTTGAGGAAAGTTGAAAACGGAACTCATGTTTTCATATCCTAGACCAATGTAATGCGAAAATAAATACATAAGTAAATAATACTAAGTCAAGTGACATTTGTGCTTAAAAGATTTGTCCATTTTCTCTTTATTGAACTGAAGATTAGGACCCATTTTCTCTTCACAGATTTTGTGTCTTCTGCAGACTTGGTCATGTTTATTGGACTCTAAATTCTTCCAAATCTGCAATAACACTTTTAACACCAACTACTCCAGTAAACTCCCACAGCAAGCACTCTATCTCTGTTTCTGCCCTGACTTTGATCCAAGTCCACAGGGCTCCCTGTGAAAAGGGAAAGCTGGACTTGTATCGTACATGTCATTATCCTGCCCTTTGTCTTCAACTATACATAATATATAGTAGTAGTAAGAGCCTATGTAGTCTTCCTTCTTCCTGAGCATGTGAAATATGTTCACTTACACTAAATTCTCATACAGAAAGAAATTCCCAGGGCTTGACTCCAATGGCATAGAATGATCATGCAAGTACAGAAAGCCATCACTATGACCTTGATCTTGAAGGCAATGATTTATGTACCAACATCACCTGGTGGGGTCTGGTCTAGTAGGAAGAGCAACAGTACAGGAGACTCACCCATCAGACCACTTCCTGGACATGCCAAACAAGGCTCTTTGAGTTCATAAGTTTAATGTCCGTGAGCCTCAGGTTCCTAACCTACAACAAGACTATGATATTTATCTCAATGAGACAATGCTCCAAGACATCTTTTATTCTAGTACTAGCCTTAAGGAAAAAAAAATGTGAAGGCAGAATGTGGTGGCATAAGCCCTTAACTCTGCTGGGAACAGCCAAACTTCTTCCTTTCTTTTCTTTTTTCTTTTTAAATGTTTATTTATTACTTCAAGATACATCTCCATCACAGTCCCTTCCCTCCATGCATCCTGGCCCTACTCTCCCACCCTCTCCCCCTTCTCCCACCTATCCTGCTCTTCTGCTCTGGGGTGCCCTACATACATATCAGCCCCACTCAATTCAGCAGTCATGTGAGGACTAAGAGCTTCCTCTTGCACCGGGAGCCTACATGGCAGCTCCACTAGGGAAAAGTGACCCACCATCAGGTAACAAAGTCTATGTTCCTGTTTATTTTGTTCTATTGGTTGTAGGATAGTTATCCTGTACATTATGGCTAAAATCCAGTTATACGTGAATAAATGCCATATGCCTCTTTCTGAGTCTGGGTTAGCTCACTCAGGATGAGCTTTTCTACATCCATCCATTTGGCTGTGAATTGCATGATTTACTTCTTTCTGATGGCTGAGCATTATTCCATTGCGTAAACGTACCACAGTTTTGTTTTGTTTTGTTTTGTTTTAATCCATTCATTGGTTGAGGGACATCTGGGTTGTTTTCAGTTTCTATCTATTACAAATAAAGCTGCCTGTCAGAGAAACGGGGCCAAATGACTGAAGATCGATGCTGTACTGTATGGAGAGAAAATGGGAGCTGTCCAGGCAGCCACAGGTATGTCATTTCTTTGTTTGGGAAGCTGTAGGCCCTGTACTTCCTATAAAATCAGATATATTTATCCCTCTCAGGTCTCTGAGGTGGTTGAAGAACAGATAGCTAAAGTCTCATAATTTAATTTTGAGTTGTTTAGGAGTCAAGAGAGTGTTATAGATCTAAGAAGATATTTTTAAAATTGTGTTGCAAGTTAGTATGAATGTTGAGTCAGATATAGACCTTTAAACTCATGGAGATGTTTAGATAGTAGAATGTTAAAGTCAAGTACCAAATACATATGGACTGGTCATTGGGAATGTACGTTAAGCCATATAACCCTCATAACTGTGGCCTAATTACCTCTGTTGTACTGTATTGTATTTGTTATTATAAGAGAAAGAGCCATTTATTGGACTGAAAGGGGAAACTGTAGGGGGAAATAAGATACACCTTAAACTTAAAAGAAAAAAAAAAGGGAAGAGGATGGGGGGTTGAGGGTGGGAGGGTGGGACTAGAGGGGGAATAGGGAGGGGATTGCGATTGAGATGTAACTTGAAGAAATAAAAAATAAAGGAAAAAAAACAAATAAGGCTGCTATGAGCATAGTTGGGGAGATGTTCTTGTGAATTGGTAAGTAATCGTTTTGATGTATATCCAGGAGTGGTATGCTGGGTCTTGAGGTAGAGCTTTTCCAAGTTTTCTAAGATATCGTCAGACTGACCTCCATATAAGCCTGCACTCCCACCAGCAATGGAGGAGTGTTCCACTTTCTCCACAACCTCGCCAGCATGTGCTGTCATTTGAGTTTTTGATCTTAGCCATTCTGACAGGTGTGAGATGGAATCTCAGAGTCGTCTTGAGTTGCATTTCTCTGATGATTAAGGATGTTGAGCATTTCTTCAAATGTCTCTTGGCCATTAGAGATTCCTCCTTTGTGAATTCTAAGTTTAGCTTTGTTCTCCATTTTTTGATTTTATTATCTGGTTTCTTGGTGTTTAATTTCTTGAGTTCTTTATAAATTTTGGATATTCCTCGTCAGATGTGGGGTTGGTAAAGATCTTTTCCCAATCTGTAGGTTGTCGTTTTGTTCTGATGACAGTGTCTTTTGCCTTACAGAAGCTTTTCAGTTTCATGGGGTTCCATTGATTGTTGGTCTTAGAGCCCGAGCTATTGGTGTTCTGTTCAGGAAATTCTTACCTGTACCAATTATTCCATATAAAGTTGAGAATTGTTCTTTCAAGTTTTTTTTTTTAGGATCAACATAATAAAAATGGCCATCCTACCAAAAGTAATATACAGATTCAATGCAATTCCTATCAAAATACCAACATAATTCTTTACAGACCTTGAAGGGACAAGCAAATTTCTGTAAGTTCCAGGCTAGCCGGGTCTACATACCAAGTTTTGGATCAGCTAATTGAGATTTTGTCTCACAACAAAAAACATCCTTATATGTGTTTATTAATATTTCTATGCTAGTATCTTGTAGTATTTCTCATTGTAAAATGGCAAATGTCACTACTAGAGCCATAAACTCTGCAAGTTCCTGAGAGTGTGGCTACCAGTCAAGTGAATCTCCACCTGCCTGGGCTCACAACAGGGCTCAGCAGGGCACTGATGAGCTTCACTAGACAGAAAGCATAGAGAGAAACAAAGAAACAATTACTCATTGTGTCTAACACTCAGAATTTCATGGCTAGTTTATGATATCATTGCACCTTACTCGAGTTCAGAACTTCCTCTAGCTATTCTATTTTTTAAATTATGTTTAAATTAGTTTTTAACTCAAAGAGTTAAGAGCACGTTGGAAAATAAGGCCATAAGAAAGGCCCTAAGTGTCAGGGGACAGGACATCAGTCCCCAGCCCCCCACTGGACTCCTGACTTCTGTGTGGCCTTGCTCAATTCACTATATTATATAAGCTTCAGTCTCCCAGAAAAAGAAAAGACTATATTTATTTTGATAGACTTTCAGGTCTTTCATTCTACAAATGATCTTTTAGTCTGTCCAGCAACATACCTACTACCTATGACATTCTTCTCATGTAAATATTTTTTTTAAACTAAAAACTCTTAACTGGCAAAGGTTATAAACCTACAATACTTGGGTTAAAAATCTACTTTGCCATCAAGTTACCTACAAATCCTATATTTTTCTGGAATAAGACTCACTTTAACAACAAGCTCTGTTGGTGTGTGCATTGTGCATGCAATGCAACAATGGAAAAAAAACCCTACTATGATTTATGCAAATTAAGTACACAAACACTTATCTCCATATGATGAAAGTTCCGTGCACAGATCACCAGTGAGTGAGAACAATCTACTTGACTTATGAGAAGATGGCTCTGAAAGGAACATGGTAAAAAATGAAACAACTGTCTGAAAAATAACCTAGAGATATGGGATTTCCCATGAGGCACGAAGTCAATCCTTTTCTATTTATAGAGGTCGAGCTCTGCCTCAGACCATGAAGCTTACAATGAGTTTTAGGAAGAATGCATGACAACAGAAGATCATGCACTAATGTTTCTGAGAGGGTTGTGGAGAGCCAACCCTTCTTATTTTCACAGGAAGTCAGTCTTCATCTCTGGGTTGGAGTTGAACTAGGCAGTGCTCAGATAGTCTCCATTTGACTGACATTCAGTTGCTTCAGTTAACATCTCCTGCTTTGCCCAGTTCATTTTCCTCCTTGTTGCTTACCATTGTACTCAAACCATCTTCAAAATCTCCCTTCTAAACAAACCTATACTTTATATCATGATTGGACAGGGACATAATCAAGTCATGTTTGTTCATTCATACTTACTGAGTAGATCTCTGTTTGGAAAACTGAATACTTTTGACTTCTCTATCATGGATAAAGGATGAAAGTTTGTGCAGGTTGATTTTGTCATAAATACTGATTATTATCTCTTGGTTGGGTGACTTGAATCAGTGTAAATGTGTATACATATTCACATACATAAGCTTATAGAGCAGTTGTGTGTTAGAAGCAAAATGAATCATTTAAATGCATTGTCTCCCTGGGGTTTATAGTTTCTACAGATGTATTTTCTTTCTGGCACTAATGCATATTTATACAAACGTGTAAAACAGAGAGAATAAATGTAATTAGAACATTTTAGAGCTGAGAGTTTTCCTTTTTGCCTGTTTTTCTTTATGACCTTCAATAGTCATCCAAATGCCTAGGAGATTAGAATGCATTATAGAAAAAGAAAAAGAGAAAAACAAGGCAGTGTTCAGCATCTGATGTTCATAAGACTCCACAAAAGGATACGAAGTTTGAGTGCCAGGCACACAGAAGAGGGAACACTTTCAAGTCCTTCTGTCTTCCCTATAGCACATTTTCTATGGAGCTGACAAACCATTTTCTTTGTGTTGCTCCAAAGAAAAATCTATGGCTCAGAGATTTTATTTCTACCCAAGAGGTGGAGACTATAAACTTGGTTTTCTAATATAAAAAGAATACGTGGCTTTGGAAAATGAAAAAAAGAAGGCTCTTTTCTAATGCCCAGGTATGGGTGGATGAAAATCAAATAGCTGAGTATGAATTGTTCAGATACATTTGCCCAGCTTCTTAGGGTTCTGAGTTGATCCCATTTACAAGGAAATCTTCGCTAGGTAACAGATTTCTTCTCCAAAGGGGGGAACAAAACAGAAGTCTTGCCTAAGTCAGTTGCTTTTGGATTCTTTATAAGATAAACAGAAAAATGATACTGAGGGTCTGCCTGTAGAGCTTACCAGGGGTCAACATGATGTGACTGCAAGCAGGGTACCTGGTCAGTGGCCAAAAAGAAATGCCACACAGGGGATGAAAGAAGGCATAGGCCAGTGGGAACAATGTTAAGGAAGCAATGAAGAGCCTCACTAGACAAAGCCATGTGTTCACTTATTACAGACTCTACACACTAGAGATCAGCAGGGAGCCAGCCTCCAGACTGACAGTTTGAAAACGTCAGTAGATGCTAGTCTCCACAGCTCCCAAAAGTTATTCTTTGTCCTAAAGGTCAGTTGAATCTTAGATGCCAGCTTAGCAGGAGATGGATGAATGACTCATAAAGAAAATAGAACTTTAACAGAGACAAAAATTCAACTTCATAACTCATAATTTACCTTTATGATCTGAGATGTTATTTTTTTCTCATTGACCATTGTTATAAATTTATAAGGAAACAAGAACACTACAAACAAAATAAAATAATAACATTTTCCTTGTAAATCTATCTCACTTCATATACTGGATATCCAAATGCCTAGGGGATTAGAATTTATTACAGAAGACAAAAGGATAATGAACAATAATATATGTTAGGTCCAAAGCAGTCCCCTACCCCACCCCAAAAATGTCAGTTTTAGTGACAATGCTCTAAACAGAACTACTTTGCCCAAGGTAAAAAGAAGCCTAAAGGTGGGTTTCTGTTTACCAGGAACCTTGGTAATCCTCCCGCAAAGGGAAACTAGTTCCCAGTCAATTGGAGCAGCCTATATCAGCTCAAAGATAGTTCCCCTATTCTCATGAAGCCTGTTGAACGTCTTTTTGCTTTTTCTGCCATTTTGATTTTCTCTGAACCCAATAAACTTCTCTTTCTATCCACGGAGTTTTCCAGTTTAGCAGTTTCACTGTACTTTCACTTATGCTATATAATTATAAGATTGAATGATTAGCATAGATTTCAAAACAAACATTGTGTGATTCAAAGTTGAAGAATTACTGTGCAATAAAAGTGGTCTAGAAGAGATGTTGGTAAGTCACCTTTAAAATTGTCCTTTTGCTTCCATGCAATAAAGGAAGATGAATGTAATTTTCAGTGTTTTAAAAATAAATCCTGGGGATCCAAGATGGCGGCGGCCTGCACAGACGTATTTTGATTTCGGGGTTAACAGTCACAAGGCAGCAAGTGTTGCAGGATGCTGTACAAAGGGCATGACCCCTTCTAAATCTCACCCAGCCAACCAGGAACCACTGAGGATCCCTGGGCAGGATGCTCCTTCACACTCTCAGACTCGCAAGGAAGCCTCTGGACCCGGGAATTGGGAACACCCATTCCCCACCAGGAGAGACTCCCAGTAAGTTCCAACCTAATACCCAGCGGGCAGATTCAGATCCCATGCAGAGATAATCCCCACACTGCTGGGCACCCCCAGGTCTCACACAGATGATCCAACTATCTGGCAAGAGGTTGCGACCTTTGGAAGTGAGCTCAGCTTGGCTGCAAAGTGCCTTCAGACTGCAGATCACAACTCACTGCTGTGACATCACTGGCAAGTTTCCAAGCCGTGGGAGCAGCAAGACTATTGGAGCTGAACAGCAGATTTACCCGCTACAGGAACCAACCCCAGGTAAATTGCGAGATATTTGAAACTGTCATATATCGGACTTTTGTACTAGTACTGGCCCTTCTGGCAGGGAACCAGAGCTTACTTGTACACAGCTCCACCACCTGGATTAGTTAAGTCTCCACCTGGGAGGCAGGGCTGAATGACTCACCTTATGGGGTGGAGCAATCCAACTCAAATCCTATACCAAAGTGCCGCCTTTGAACCCAAGTCCAGAAGACAGCAAAAAAATTCCACATGTCCAGAGGCCCAAGACCAAAAAAAAAAAAAAACCACAGCGAAATGTCTCCAACAAAAGAAAGCAACGTTATTCCATCCAGCTCAAACCACCTCACCACAATTGAAACACATGAAAATGATGAATGACAATTCTACATTATGGAAAGTGATAGAGTCCCTTCAAGAAGAACTTAAAACTATGAAGGAATTCAAAGACGCCACAATGTTACAAATCAAAACATCGAATAACACCATTAAAGAGCTCCAAGCCAAGGTGACTCAGCTTGGACAGGAAAATGACAGCAATAAAAGATTTCCAGGCAAAAACAAGCAAACTGGAGAAGGAAATGTACAAAACGAACAATACCATTCAAGACATGAAAATAGAAATGGAAACAATAAAGAAAACACCATCAGAGTTAAAAGAGGAAATGGAGAATCAAGGGAAGAGAACAGGAACTATGGATGTGAGTATCAAAAATAGGATGCAAGAGATGGAAGACAGGATCTCAGGCATGGAAGATTCGATGGAAGAAATCAGTACAACATCCAAAAAAAAAAAAGAGAAAGGTAAAAATATCTCTCACCCACAACATCCAAGAAATCAAGGACTCAATGAAAAGATGGAACCTAAGAATTATAGGCATAGAGGAAAGAGAAGACTCCTGACTCCATGGTCCAGGAAATATCTTCAACAAAATTTAGAAACCTAAAGAAAGAGATGCCAGTAAAAATCCAAGAGGCTTACAGAACACCGAACAGATGAGATCAGAAAAGAAACTCCTCTCGCCACATAATAATAGAAACTCCAAATGTAGAGAACAAAGAAAGGATATTAAAAGCTGTAAGAGAAAAAGGCCAAGTCGCATACAATGGCAGACCCATCAGAATCACACCTGACTTCTCAGAAACTTTAGAAGCTAGAAGGGCCTGGACAGATGTCCTAAAAGCCCTAAGAGAACATAGGTGCCCAGCCAGACTACTATACCCAGCAAAACTCTCTATCAACATAGATGGAGAAAACAAGATATTCCATGACAAAATCAAATTCAAACAATATCTCCTCACAAACCCCGCCCTACAGAAGATCCTAGAAGGAAAATTCAACACAGAGAAGATAACTAAACCCTGAAAACAGAGGAAATAGAAACCTCCACAGCAACTAAACAAAAAGAAACAAAAGAGAGCCAATTATACCAAAATAATGGGAAATGACAAGCCCTGGTCACTAATATCCATCAATATCAATGGACTCAACTCGCCAATAAAAAGACACAGACTTACAGACGGCATCCATAAACAAGACCCATCTTTTTGCTGTATACAAGAAACACATCTCACTTATGAAGATAAACACTATCTCAGAGTAAAGGGCTGGGAAAAGGTTTTCCAAGCAAATGGACCCAGGAAACAAGGTGGAGTAGCCACCCAAATATCAAACAAAATAGTTAATAAAAAAGACAGAAAAGGGCATTACACACTCATTAAATGAAATATTCACCAAGAGGACATCTCAATATTGAACATGTATGCCCCAAACACAAAGGCACCTACATTTATAAAAGAAACGCTTCTAAAACTTAAATCGCACATCGATCGAAACACTTTAATAGTGGGAGACTTCAACACCCCACTCACAACTATGGACAGATCATCAAGGCAGAAGACAAACAGAGAAATAATGAGTCTAACAGAGATCATGAACCAAATGGACCTAATAGATATCTACAGAACGTTTCACCCAAACACAAAAGAATACACCTTCTTCTCAGCACCTCACAGAACCTTCTCCAAAATCGACCATATAGTTGGACACAAAGATAGCATCAACAGATACAAGAAAATTGAAATAACCCCTTGTGTCTTATCAGACCACCATGGAATAAAGCTAGACTTCAATAGCAAAAGAATCAATAGAAAGTCTACATTCACATGGAAATTGAACAACTCTTTACTAGAGGACCACTGGGTCAGGGAAGAAATAAAGAAGAAAAATCAAAGACTTCTTAAAATCCAACCAAAATGAAGACACAACATACCCAAACCTATGGGACACAATGAAAGCTGTGCTATGAAAGTTCATAGCACTAAGTGCCTTCAAAAAGAAAATTGTGACAGCTCATATTAGCGAATTAACAGCTAAACTGGGTGAATTGGGGAAAAAAAGAAGCAAACACTCCCAAGAGGAGCAGAAGGCAGGAGATCATCAAACTTATGGCTGAAATCAACAACTTAGAAACAAAAAGAACTATACAAAGAATCAATGAAACCAAGAGTTGGTTCTTCGAGAAAATCAACAAAATAGACAGACCCTTAGCAAAATTAAATAAAAGACAGAGGGAGAAAACACAAATCAACAAAATCAGAAATGAAAAGGCAGAAATAACAACAGACATTGAAGAAATCCAGAGAATATTTGGATCCTACTTTAAAAATCTAGACTCCACCAAATTTGAAAACTTAAGTGAAATGGACAATTTTCTTGATAGATTCCACCTACCGAAGCTAAATCAAGATCAGATAAACAAACTAAGCAGCCCTATAACCCCTAAGGAAATAGAAACAGTCATTAAAAATCTCCCAACCAAAAAAAGTCCAGGGCCAGATGGCTTTAGAACGGAATTCTACCGGACCTTCAAAGAAGAGCTAACACCAATACTTTTCAATCTCTTTCACAAAATAGAATCTGAAAGGACATTGCCAAACTCATTCTATGAGGCCACAGTCACCCTGATTCCTAAACCACACAAAGACCCAACAAAGAAAGAGAACTTCAGACCAATCTCCCTCATGAACATAGATGCAAAAATACTTAATAAAATACTAGCAAACCGAATTGAAGAACACATCAAAAGTATCATACACCATGATCAAGTAGGCTTCATCCCAGGAATGCAGGGATAGTTCAACATACGAAAGTCTATCAACGTCATTCACCATATAAACAAGATGAAAGAAAAAAACCACTTGATAATCTCGCTAGATGCAGAAAAAGCATTTGACAAAATCCAACACCCCTTCATGCTAAAAGTTCTGGAGAGAACGGGCATACAAGGACCATACCTAAAAATAATAAAGGCAATATACAGCAGGCCAGTGGCCAACATCAAATTAAATGGAGAGAAACTTAAATTTTCCTCTAAACTCAGGGACAAGACAAGGATGTCCACTTTCACCGTATCTCTTTAATATAGTACTTGAAGTTCTTGATAGAGCAATAAGACAACTAAAGCAGATCAAGGGGATAAACACTGGAAACAAAGAAGTAAAATTATCCCTATTTGCAGATGATATGATAGTATACATAAGCGACCCAAAAAATTCCACCAGAGAACTCTTATAGCTGATAAACACCTTCAGCAAGGGGGCTGGATACAAAATTATTTCAATATAATCAGAAGCCCTTCTTTATTGAACAAACAAATGGGCTGAGAAAGAAATAAGGGAAACAACCCCCTTCACAATAGCCACAAACAAAACAAAATACCTGTGGTAACTGTAACTAAGCAAGTAAAGGACCTGTACAACAAGTACTTCAAGCCCTTGAAGAAAGAAATGGAAGAGGCCTTTAGAAGATGGAAAGATCTCCCATGCTCATGGATAGGTAGGATCAACATAATAAAAATGGCCATCCTACCAAAAGCAATATATAGATTCAATGCAATTCCTATCAAAATACCAACACAATTTTTTATAGACTTGGACAGAGCTATTCTCACTTTCATATGGAACAACAAAAAGCCCAGAATAGCTAAATCAATCCTGTACAATAAAAAAGCATCTGGCGGTATCACCATCCCAGATTTCAAGCTCTACTACAGAGCAATAGTTGTATAAGCAGCATGGTATTGGTATAGAAACAGACCAGTAGATCAATGGAATCGAATTGAAGAACCAGAAATAGACCCACACACTTATGGCCACCTAATTTTTGACAAAGAAACCAAAACAGCACAATGGAAGGACAGCATCTTGAACAAATGGTGCTGGTCCAACTGGATGTCCACTTGTAAAAGAATGAAATTAGACCCATACTTATCACCTTGTACAAAACTTAAGTCCAGGTGGATCAAAGACCTTAACATAAAGCCTGTCACACTAAATCTACTAGAAGAAAAAGTGGGAGAAATCCTTGAACTCATTGGCACAGGCGACAACTTCCTGAAGAGAACACCTACAGCTCAAGACCTCAGATCAACAATCAATAAATGGGACCTCATGAACCTGAAAAGCTTCTGTAAGGCAAAAGACTGTCATTCGAACAAAATGGCAGCCTACAGACTGGGAGAAAATCTTCACAAACCCCACAGCTGACAGAGGGCTAATATCCAAAATCTACAAAGAACTCAAGAAATTAAATGCCAAGAAAACAAATAATCCAATCAAAAAATGGGGCACAGAGCTAAATAGAGAATTCACAAAGGAGGAATCCCTAAGGGCTGAGAGATACTTGAAGAAATGCTCAACATCCTTAATCATCAGAGAAATGCAACTCAAGATGACTCTGAGATTCCATCTCACACCTGTTCGAATGGCTAAGATCAAAAGCTCAAATGACAGCACATGTTGGCGAAGGTGTGGAGAAAGGGTTACCCTACTCCATTGCTGGTGGGAATGCAGGCTTGTGTAACCACTATGGAGGTCAGTCTGGCGATATCTTAGAGAACTTGGAATAGCTTTGCCTCAGGACCCAGCCATACCACTTCTGAGTATATACCCAAATGCCTCTTCATGGAATCATAAGGAAGTTTCCTCATCTATGTTTATAGCAGCCTTATTTGTAATAGCTAGAAACTGAAAACAACCCAGATGTCCCTCAACCGAAGAATGGGTTTAAAAATTGTGGTACATCTACACAATGGAATACTATTCAGCTATCAGGAACAATGAAATTATGCAATTTTCAGTCAAATGGATGGAACTAGAAAAGCTCATCCTGAGTGAGCTAACCCAGACTCAGAAGGACACATATGGCATCTATTCACTTATAGTAGGATTTTAGCTATATAATAGAAGATATCGATACTACAACTAACACACCAAAGGGAACTTGGACATAGACTTTTTATTTTTAATTTTTATTTTTTATATTTTTTTCTATTTTTTAGTCTTTTTTATTTATTTGTCTGCTTATTGGTTTGTTTGTTTAGTAGTTCTCTCTCCCGGGCAATGAGACACTTTTCACTGATGGTACTTCTTCATAGACCCCCAATGAATGAGGAGGCTCTTGGCCCTCATACGACCTCTCAACTGAGATGAGGGACTGTTATATAAGTACACCCCACCCCAGAGAAATGGGATGGAAGGTTTAGGAGGTAAAGAAAAAAATGAAATATGATGTTTCGGCCTTTTACTACTAATTGTCATAAACTGTTTAGGATAATTAAGAAATGCAAACTAATGGTTATGCAAGCCAGTCATTCTATTAGGTACTATGACAGCCTATTATAGCTATTTTCTAAGCTAATCAGAAATAAAGCTGCTAAGAGACAAGCAACATCTGCTTACCCTAATATAAGAGATAGATAGGGCCTCTTCAAAAACCTCAAGAGATCTGCAGAATATGGCATTCAAAAATGTTTTCGTATCTTTAGATTTTTTTATATCAAGACATATCAACTCCCGACAACACCTCCTATTCTCCTCCAAGTAGAAGACGAGCATCGAAGAATCTCCAGTGGGAGATGATTGAATTAGTCACAAACCTATCTCTTGGTTGGAAAAGCCCCTTGCTCCAACTGTAGACAGAATGCTGTCCAAAAAGGACAAAACCTGGAAGCAGGTAAGTCGACAGCTTAGCTCTGCCACCCCTGCTCTACAATCAATGTCTGTCAGAGAAATGGGGCCAAACAACTAAAGATCGATGCTGTAATGTATGGAGAGAAAAAACAGGCAGCCACTGGTATGTCATATGTCTATGTCTAGTTTGGGAAGCTGCAGGCCCTGTACTTCCTATAAAATCAGATATATTTATCCCTCTCAGGTCTCTGAGGTGGTTGAAGAACAGATAGCTAGAGTCTCATAATTTAATTTTGAGTTGTTTAGGAGTCAAGAGAGTGTCATAGATCTAAGAAGATTCTTTTAAAATTGTGTTGCAAGTTAGTATGAATGTTGAGTCAGATATAGACCTTTAAACTCATGGAGATGGTTAGATAATAGTATGTTAAAGTCAGATGCCAAATACATATGGACTGGACATTGGGAATGTATGCTAAGCCATATAAACCTCATAACTGTGGCCTAATTTCCTCTGTTGTTTTGTCTTTATTTATTATTATAAGAGAAAGAGCCATTTGCTGGACTGAAAGGGGAAACTGTAGGGGGAAATAAGATATACCTTAAACTTAAATGAAAAAATAAAGGGAAGGGGATGGGGGGTTGAGGGTGGGAGGGTGGGACTGGAGGGAGGAATGGGGAGGGGACTGCGATTGAGATGTAACTTGAAGAAATAAAAAATAAAGGAAAAAAAATGAAAGACAAAATAAATAAATAAATCCTGTCCTTCTTTCTCTCTGGCCCATGGCACCGGCAAGATGGACAAGTGTCGTGGTCTCTGTACTGCCAAGAAGCTCCAGAGTCACCGACGGGACCAAAAGTGGCATGATAAACAGTACAAGAAAGCCCACTTGGGCACAGCCCTAAAGGCCAATCCTTTTGGAAGTGCCTCTCATGAGAAGGAAATTATGCTGGAAAAAGTAGGGGTTGAGGCCAAACAGCCAAATTCTGCTATCAGGAAGTGTCAGGGTGCAGCTAATAAAGAATGGCAAGATCACCGCTTTTGTGCCCAATGATGGCTGCTTGAAATTCATTGAGGAAAACGATGAAGTTCTGGTTGCTGGATTTGGTCAAAAAGGTCATGCTGTAGGTGATATTCTTGGAGTCGGCTTTAAAGTTGTTAAAGTAGCCAACGTGTCTCTTTTGGCCCTCTACAAAGGCAAGAAGAAAAGACCAAGATCATAAATTTTGACAATAGAAACACCGTAATAAATTTTCATTTTCTGAAAAATAAATAAATAAATAAATCCTATGGTCCAATCAACTGTATTAATATCAGCAAGCCTT
Organism: Lophiomys imhausi; assembly: GCA_907164525.1. Classification (NCBI taxonomy): domain Eukaryota; kingdom Metazoa; phylum Chordata; class Mammalia; order Rodentia; family Muridae; genus Lophiomys; species Lophiomys imhausi. Next base: position 256,849 of record CAJQZJ010034075.1, read on the forward strand.
AGGTCTCCTTCCTACAAGAGGGTTGTTTTCCTCACTCCACTCCACTGAGCTATGGGCACAGGATATGCTTTGACCAAAAAAAAAAAAAAAAAAAAAAGCAGGACATAGTAATATTTTCCACTTCCATTAAGATATTTAAGAACTAGCACATGTGGGTTATTTTCTATGATTTTAACCATTTCTTCATTTTGCCAATTGTTCCTAGGTGTCCTCTAATTCATTTTGTGCCTAGGTGTCCTCTAACTCATTTCAGTTCTAACTCTGACTTCCCACAGTTAACACAGACCTTGTAGCTTAAAAGCTCAGTCCCACAAGTCTTCTCCCACTTCAGATGCTGATCCTCCGGTCTATCATAGTTGTGCTCTCTGATCAGTCAACTATATTTTAGCATTCCTCACAACCCGATCCTCAAGTGCAGTAATGTGCTGAAAATGTCCACAGGGTACTGAGGGACAATCAGCTGTATTTCCAGGTTTATTCCAAAGGAGACAATGAGGGAACAATGAAATGGAAGAAACCCGCAAGGCTTGCGGTAGCTGGGGTACAGAGCTAAGGTGCACTTCCTAGGGCTGGCCCCTCCCCTAGTGCCTCAGTAACTTCATCAGCCCCAAAGTTTTCCCAGTCTCTTTATTCAAAAGGTTTTTAATAGAGACTGGGAAAGCTTGGGGGCTGGAGAACTTATTGAGACACTTGTTCCAACATGGGGCCCATATTAACCTGTGCTCTAGTTTTCACACTGAGAAGAGCCCCTAGATGACCCAAAAGAGCAGGTAGCACAGGAAAAAGTCAGCATTTAAACCATTGAATTTTGAAGCTGTCTGTTACACTTACAACCTGGTCCGTGACAGTAAGTGTGTATCAGAAACATGACATTGTGGCATTTTTATGCTTTTAGTTAATTTAAAGAAATGTCACAAGATGGAATAAACAGATTTCTGCTTCGTTCAAAATTTAAAATTGTTGTAGTAGGCTATTGACCTATAGTTATATCATCTCATAAAAGAGTTCCTAGGAATACTTTAAATGCTAAAGCTTCTTGGGTAATACTGGTCTCTGGTCATTTAGACCAACCATAAATTCCTAAGGTAAATTGAACCAGCCCTAAATTCTTAAACAATGTGACTGACCCTGCTCTAAAAGTTAGCTGCATAGTCCTTTAACTGCTCTCTCCCCACTTCTGTAAACAATGCCTGCTTGTTGTAGATGTCCAGAGCTGTCCTTCTCTACAAGGTCCCAATTGCCCTTAAAAGCTCTGACCAACTGGAGGTGAAGGCTGCTCCCACTAATCTGCTTGGGACAGTCTGGCCAGCAGCCATAAAGACTTCATTGGATTTATTCAGCCCTCAAGGGAGTTTTTCTTCTCAGGTACCCCATAACATTGCAACATCCTGAGGCCTAAAAACACTGTGAGTTGCCAAAACTGTGAGTAAATCATTTTCAATGTTCCATACAAAGTAGTTTTCAAAGTGAAGAACAAAACAATAACACAGTTAGGCAGAAGCCTGCAGTCCCAGAACTTATAATGGAAAGGCAAGTGTTAGATCAGGATTGATGGAGGCTAGGAGGAGACCCGCCTCTTCAGAAACAGAATTTTAATCACAAGAGTCGAAGGGACAGAAGTTTCTTCAAGGAATTCTCTCTGTGTACATGAAGTGCAGAAGGCTTAGGGATTTTTGGTGGGAAGGGGAAGGATTGGGCTTTTGGGATGGAACATTTCAGCTGCAGGTCAGTTCCGTGCAATCTCAAAGTGGTAAATACCAGCAGGTTTGGGAGCGGGGATTATGCTGACGTTCCTATCAGAAGCATCCCAGATCCTGACAAGCACAGGTGTGAGTTAAACCAACACTCCTGTACTGAGGCTATTAGATCATTTACCCTTCAAGGAGGATCTCAAGTTACAGATCAGCCTGGGCTACATAGTGAGAACTTGTCTCCAAACAAATGAACACATATAAATCAACGTAAGTAATCATGAACTTTTTCGGATTTTGTGCGTTGTGATGGCTCAGTGGGTAAAGTATTCATCTTACATGGATGAGACCTGAGTCCAGGTATCCTGGTTCCATGTAAAAGCTAGGTGTGAGGCGGGCCAAGATGGCGGTGACCTACACTGACGCATTTTGAATACGGGGGGAAAAAAGAGCCATAAAAAACACAGAGTTATTGGGCACTGTGCAAAAACCGGAGGGGCTAGACCCCCCCCGGGAACACTCACAGCTCCCAAGGGACTGTTAAAAGTCCCAGGGCAAGGCTCTCCTCCATCTCTCGCAGACACGGAAGCCACTAAACCCG
>CAJQZJ010034075.1:294140-333358 GCA_907164525.1 Lophiomys imhausi
CTGATACTCTCTTTCAAAATGTTATTCCTCATATGTGTTTTAAGATTTTGTCACATAGTCCACCATCTTAAAAAGAAATCAATATTTTTATTGTATCAGAGGGACAGATGAGCCTACCTGGGATTTGGAGCTGGGAACTAGGAAATTTTGGAAACACCTGTAGTTTTACCATTTGCTTTTATTTGTCACTGGGGATATGACAGAGCTTAACAATTCTTAATTTTAGCTTCCAGATCTATAAAGAGAAGTTATAGCAACTTTTTCAGAGTCAGTAGGTGTATTAAATGAGCTAATACATGACAATATTTGTACATCTACTACACATATAAACACAACAAAAGTTCTCAGTATGATTCCTGTAGTAATTGATAATTCCTAATCTTAAATTCATTAGACTAATAGCAACTAACATACTTTCATTTTACTAGAGATGGATGCAAAGTTAGCCTTCCACCTCTGTGGGTTTCTCATCTAGAGATTCAGCCAGTTATATATTTTAAAAAAATATTTGAAAACATGGGATAGAAAGATGGCACAGCAGTTAAGAACACTAGCTGGAGAGAAGCGAAGATGGCGGCGACCTACACTGACGCATTCTGAACGCGGGGAAAAAAGAGCCATAAAAAACACAGAGTTATTGGGCACTGTGCAAAAACCGGAGGGGCTAGACCCCCCCCCCGGGAACACTCACAGCTCCCAAGGCACTGTTAAAAGTCCCAGGGCAAGGCTCTCCCCATCTCTCACAGACACAGAGGCCACTAAACGCGGGATTCGGGAACTCCCATTTGGTGAGGCGCCTGGTAAGATCGATCCCAACTTACAGCAGGCAGAATCAGGGTCCATTTGGCCATAGATCGCTGTCCTATTGGGCTCCCCACACATCAGGTTGAACTTATACCCACTTAGAAAAGGTTGCGGGATAGTGGAAGGCTTAGCAAGGAACAAACAGGGGGCTCAGCGGGTGGTCCGCAGCCGCTCGTGAAGCAGAGGGCGGGAGGTTCCGAGAGAGCGCGGGAAGCTGGGAACACAAAAGCAGGCGGGAGGGGCCAAATCTCGCACATTCACTATAGCGCAGCTGGGGAGAGAGCACGGCTGGCAGGGACAAATCCCCGCCAGTCCACGGCAGGTCATCTGGGGAGAGAGACAGGCGTGGGTGGGGCCAGGGGTCCATGCACCCACGGCGGAGCTGCTGGGACGAGAGGTGCACTCAGGCAGCCGGAGGATCCGGGGCTTGGGGTACCCACGGGACCCGTGGCGGCCCTGACAAGAAGGGAATTAGGCACAGGGTCCAGCCCTGTGGCGAGAAGACTAGAGAGAAACCAGAAATCGGGACCATAGCTGTATCCTGGAAAATCCAGACATATCAGGTGTGGAGCCAGACCCTGTCAGCCTCCGGAACGACAAACAAAGCCCACAGAATCTGTGCCTGGGCAAACAGGCCCATACCATCAGAACCATTACAGGCTGATAACTCAGAGTGTGTCGCGTCCCCCCTTGTCCAGCAAGGAATGACGCAACTCACAAAAGCTCTTCTCCTGCAGTTTATTCAGGTCCCTTGAAAACAGTCTTCCGAAATAATGGGGCAGACCCAACCCACAGGCTAAATACTAATTAGACAGCCAGTCAAGTAAAGCCAAGTGGTGCTATCTTAGAGGTCTGCGTATGCGGAAGCAAGCCAGGTCAGCAGTCTTTGCCAAATATGAACTTATTATCAAAAAGAGCACTCACCGTCGGGCTGGTGGAAGGTGGAGGCCAGCGCCATCTTTAGGGCGCGGCACTTCGCAGCTCTCTACAGTTCCTCCTTTTTTATTTTTTCTAAAGTTGGTAAAAGTCCCTGGAAAGGCTTCGTAATCCCTCTATCTGGGGATCTCACGGTGGGCCTGAGCCTGTAGGAGGGCGGTGCTCAAACTCTTACCCGTCTCTGGGTCAGCCTCCCCACTCGGGACTGCCCTGTCTTAGGTGGCCGAGACTTACCCGTCAACTCCGTCACTGACTTACCAGACCCTAATATCCGTGGAACGAATTCCTCAGTGGGCAGGGACTATGCTTAGTGAAGATTTACTTCACGGCAGCAAGCCATGCCTGAGGGGACTGGCCCGCCTCAATGGCGACAAGGGCTTGTATAATTATGGCTGCATTACGCTTTTGTGTGGCTCTCATTTTGTAGATGCACCATAGGCAAACCAGAGAGGCTAGCATCATTAGTATCACCAAAGAGCCTACACCCGCCCACTCCTTAAGATGATCCATAGCCGTCTGTATCCAAGAAGTCAAGCCAGTAGCCAGGCTCAGATCCACCCGAGTGGAGTTGATGTGGATGATTGTCGCTCTCAGCTCTCTCATCAAATTTTCAAATTCAGCCGACCAATCCTGTAAGAGGAACTTTGACAATTGTCTGGACAAATTAGCAGCTTTTGTATAATTTTGATATTGTACGGAAGTAACACACAAACCTTGCATTTTCCACTCACACCCCAATTGTGCTAGTTGCCAAAGAGAATCAATCTGTTCTTGTATTAAATCTATGCGTTGATTAACTATCATAAGACCTCCTTTGAGATGAGAATTCATAGAGGTCTGAGTATCCAATGCCTGTGCCACAGTGGCTGAGATGTGATTCAGGGCGTTGGCAGTCTGTATAGAACTAGACAAGGCAATAGCTGAGGCAGTAGCTCCCACAGCAGCAACAGTGATAGCAGTAACAATAGCTGCAGTGATGCCAAAATCTCTTTTAAATCTGAATAGCATCATGGTATTAGGAACCTCTACAGGAACTGGTACATATCGAGGCATTCTAGTCACCACAGCCACAGGAAAGGCTGTGGCATTCCAGCATAGGGCATAAAAACATGTGCCCGGAGTGCATACTAACTTTTCTTCACCTAAGGATGTACTCCCATTACTTACAATCCACAGAAAAGGAGGCCAGAGACATACTGGCGAAGCTGAAAAGCTCTTGTTGCGATAAGAATGAAACAACGAATTCCAAGTACCAGAGCCACTACTGCTAGAGAAATCCAATCTGGTAGCAGACCCTAGGGAAAAATTACCTCTTTGATAAATACCTCCTCCAAGCATAATGACAGGTCCCAAGTCCATGCAACTTCCATTTACTCCACACAAAAGCCACAAATCAAAAGGATTGGTGGCAGTCTGCTGAGGATCCCTAGTAGATATATCAAGCATTCCTGTACAAGACTTATTCACTATATTACTAATCATGGGGCTAAAGGAAAAATAATCTTGTTGAACCCAAATTGCTCTGCGCTCCTGACATCCAGTCCAGGGAAAAGGTCCTTCCTCTCCTGTGGATCCTCTACAAAAAGGTGCCCAGCGTGGCTGTCTGGGGGGGTCCCAGTCAGAAACTCGTGTGGGCCACCATCCTTCAAGGCGAGAACCATTGCCTGAAAACAAACCACCACTCCTACCCCCAAACCTCAGTTGTGGTAAAAAATCTGCTGACTGCTGAGACAATTTAATGCATTTTGTATCATCTGACCTATTGAACCTCAATAAAAAGCACAAACTACCCTTCAAGCTGACATTTCTATTACCCTCTATAGGGTTTCTCTGATCATCAAAGGGAAGGTAGGGTAAGCCCAAGCTTCTATTACTGCTAAATAAGCGTGGAAACACAGTTGCATCATGTCTGACCGGCATCGGCTTTGGGAATATCGACAGGATCCCCCATCTCGGCTCAGTCATTCCTGACATACTCACTGCTACTAACACCAGGATCCTTAGGAAGGTCTTCATGACGAATCTTCCTCACAAGGCGTTCAGGCACCCACACTGGATCTTGTTGATCCTGAGGAAAAACACAAACAGACCCTCTCGCCCATGTTAGCACGGGGTCAGGCCCCCGCCAAGAGCCTGTCAGAATGTCCTTCCACTTCACCATGCTTTTAGGTGAACCATGGGAATCCTGATGTCTGTCCGCTGCTGAGCGGCCTTGAGCATCCAAATTGAAAAAATTTAAAGTAAATAAGGCTAAAGATATTCTCTCCTTGGGGGTACGGCCTTGGCCTATTCCCCCTTTTTGTTTTTGCAAGCATTCTTTCAAGGTGCGATGAGCACGCTCCACAATTCCTTGTCCTTGAGGATTGTATGGTAATCTGTGATTAAGCTGTACCTCCATCTGATTACAGAAGGAGACAAAGGACTGAGCCGTATAGGCTGGTCCATTGTCTGTTTTCAGCTGCTGTGGTTTTCCCCATGCAGCCCAGGCCTCTAAGCAATGTCCTATGACATTGCGAGCCTTTTCTCCACTCATAGGTGTAGCATGTATGATACCTGAGCAGGTATCCACAGATACATGAATATATTTTAAGGTTCCAAACTCTGAAATGTGGGTAACGTCCATTTGCCAGATTTTGAGTGGCATCAACCCTCTAGGGTTCACTCCCACACTGGGAGGATGATGATGAATCACACACTGAGGACAGTCTAAAACTACTTGTCTAGCATCTGCTCTAGACAAATGGAATTTCTGCTGTAGAGTTTTTGGATTTATATGAAATAATTGGTGAAACTGTCTGGCTTGGTCCAGGAATGAGCTCCAAAAAATGCATTCCATCCTGGTCCATTGATCAACTTTATCATTACCTTCACTTAATGGTCCAGGTAATCCTGTATGTGCTCTGATATGTTGAATATAAAAACACCTTTTTCTCTGCCAGATTAAAACTTGTAACTCTTGTAATAAGGCACATACTGTACTACTATTCTTAATAGGACCTGCTAATTCTAATACTTTCACTGCGTTGACCACATAGACTGAATCTGAAATCAAATTGAATGCAAATTGACATCTTTTAAACACCTCCATTACTATTTTTAATTCTACTATTTGGGGGGAGCCCGGTTGAAATTGACATAACACGGGCTCTTGTCTTTCTATCAAATAGGCTCCACAGCCTGTCTTTGAGCCATCAGTAAACACATTTGGTGACCCTTGAAGTGATACTGCTGAAGTAACCTTAGGGAATATCACTGGGTGCTCCTTAAAAAATGTTAGCAATGGATGTTTAGGATAATGGTTATCAATCACTCCTTCAAAGCTACATTGCAATATTGCCCAGTCATCTACAGTGCCACACAAAATCTTAATTTGATAACTGGAATAAGGCACTATTATACTGGCAGGAGCAACTCCAAAAGACTGCAAGCATTGTTGGATACCATTCAAGGCTAAAGCAGCAAGTGCAGTGGGATAATGTTCTATGGATTTTTTCAGAGAAATCTTTGAATAGGTCCATAATAATGGTCCGTCCTGCCATAACAATCCTGTAGGTTGACCATAGGTGGCAAATATGCACAATGCAATGGGCTGTCCTTCCTGCCATCTCTTTAGGAAGGCACTCTGTAACCTTTCTTCCACTTTACATAAAGCTTTTCTTGCTTCGTCTGTTAATTGCCTAGGAGAATTAAGTGCTGAGTCACCTTTCAAAATATCATATAGGGGTCTTATTTCATAATTTGGTAGCTGTAAATAGCCTCTTACCCAATTGATATCTCCTAACAACCTTTGAAAATCATTTAAAGTCTTTAAATTATCTTTTCTTATCTCAATCTTTTGAGGTATTATCTTTTCAGGTCCAACCTTCGCTCCTAAATAATCAACCACATTTTCCTTTTGAACCTTATCAGGAGCAATAAACAACCTTTTCTTTTTTAATAATTGAACTAATTCTTCCTAGGCCCGATCTAACATTTGTTCACTCTTAGCTGCCAGTAAGATATCATCCATATAATGAACACATCTCAAATCTGGAAAATTCTTTCTCAAGGGAGCAATGGCTTCCCCCACATATAGTTGGCACATAGTGGGGCTGTTTGCCATGCCCTGGGGCAATACTACCCATTCAAACCGCTGATCAGGTTCCTCATGGTTACAGGATGGAACAGTAAATGCAAATCTCTCACTATCCTTGGCACACAAAGGGATGGAGAAAAAACAATCTCTTATATCTATAACTATAATGGGCCATGAGGCTGGCAAAGATGATAAAAGCGGCAAGCCGCGTTGCACTGGGCCCATGATCTGCATTTGTTGATTTATGGCACGCAGGTCATGCAATAATCTCCATTTTCCAGATTTCTTTTTAATGATAAAGATAGGTGTATTCCAGGGAGATACAGATGGTTTTATATGCTTTAAAGACATCTGTTCATCCACCAAATCTTTGGCTGCATTCAATTTTACAGAGGAAAATGGCCACTGAGGAACCCATACTGGGTCCTCCGTCTTCCAAGTTATGGGAATGCCCTCCTCAGTGGCCCCTAGGAAAAACCCAGGCCCTGTCTCTTTTGTCTTTGCTGCATAGATATGGGACTCTTTCGTCCCTGCAAATATTTTCCTATTCCAAAGCCTGGAGCATATCCCATATCTTGCATCATACGTTGGGCTGAATCAGAATAGTCATTACTCAATTTAAATCCCATATCCTTTAAAAGGTCTCTTCCCCAAAGGGAGATAGGGAGCTCAAGTACATATGGCTGCATTTCTCCTGAGTGGTTCTCTTGGTCCTGCCACTTTAATAACCTTGCACTCATATCTGGAGTCTTAGCATAACCCAGGCCTTGAAGTGTTTGAGAAGAGGCTTGTACGGGCCAACCTGAAGGCCAGCCTTTCTTTGCTATGATACTCCTATCAGCCCCAGTATCCAAAAGGCCCAGGATCTTTTTACCATCAACTTTTAACTCCAAGACGGGGCGTTGGTCCAAATCCAGGGAGAGAAAAGTCAAATCTGTGCCCGTGGACCCAAAACCATCTTTTCCTCTCTCTCTATCCTTTGCTGCATAGCGGTCATGTAAGCTCGGCAACATGATCAATTGAGCAATTCTATCTCCAGGAGAGATAGCCGTTATACCACGGGGGGAGGCTACCATGATCTTAACCACTCCTGTATAATCTGGATCTATAACTCCAGGATGGACAATAAGTCCTCTCAAGGCCGATGATGACCTCCCTAACAACAAACCAACTGTACCAGGTTCAAGGGGTCCTTTAAAATCTGTTTCAATTAACTGGACCCCCATTTGGGGTGTTAATACGAGTCTGGTGGTGGAGCAGAGGTCCAATCCTGCTGAGCCTGCAGTGGCTCTCCGCGGTCTCTCGGATGGCGGAGGGTTGGCCATCTCTCTTGATTCTGTTCTTTGTCCTGATTCTCTACTGCCCCATATATTTGTGGGCCCTGAGGTCGTGGGCCCCGCTGTCCGTTTTTTGGACGAGTGCCACCATAACCTTGAGATAAAGGCTGGCCATGGATGTCTATCACTGAACGGCATTCATTAGCCCAATGGTTCCCTTTTTTACATTTTGGGCATAACCCCGGCCGCCTGGGGCGTTGTACACTTCCTGTACTTTCTGTACTCCTTCCCCTGGGGCACTGTCTTTTAAAGTGTCCCATCTTGCCACACTTAAAACAAACTCCTGAACTTCCTCCACCTTTTCTGGCCAAGTGTATTACTGCGGCAGCAAGACCAGCATTAGTTAACGGCCCTCCAAGCTCTCTACACACTTTCATCCAGGCTTCTAGGCCTTTGTTCTTATAAGGGGTGATAGCGGTTCTACATTCTTTGGTACACTGCTCATAGACCAACTGTTTTATTAGTGGCAAAGCAGCATTTAGGTCACCAAAAATCTTCCCTGCTGCTTCCACCATTCGTGCTACAAAATCTGAAAAAGGCTCCATGGGGCCCTGTAGAATCTTAGTTAAGTTCCCACTCACCTCCCCTTTATTAGGAAGAGATCTCCAAGCCTTGATAGCTATCTTGTTTATTTGCTCATAAATCTGAATAGGATATCCTATCTGCTGGTTGGCAAATCTCCCCTGCCCAAGCAGCATATCTCTATCCCAGGCTGGATTTCCATCTCTCTGATTATTGGCTGCTTGCTCAGTGGCATACTCAATCAAGAAAGCTTTCCAGTCTAAGTATTGCCCTGGACTTAAGCAGGCACAGACCAGGCCACTCCAATCACTTGGAGTCATACAATGTCTGCTTAATGCTTCTACTTGAGCCATTGTAAAAGAAGCAGTAGTACCATAGGTACGAACCGACTCTGCAAGAGATTTAACTACCTTAAACTCAAGAGGTTCCTCGTACCTGTTCCCTTGTGGGTCTTGATATACAGGATAAGCAAACTGTAATTCTGTTCTTACTTGTGTCCACATCCCCGGGCAGAAAGATCTCCCTACTTTCAGTGACTGAACAGGCTGATCTATCTGAGTGGCTTCTGGATATGGAGGAGGAGTTGAAGGCGCCATGGCAACAGCTCCACCCACACCGACTGCAGCAGCAGCTCCTCCCACACTGACTGCCGCCTGCGTGTCCTTCTCTTTTATCTTTTTCTTTTCCTTTTTTCTTATAACAGTCCTCTCCAACTGTTCTAGTATAGCATGTAGCTCTCCTTCAGAATCTGTGCTCTCTGAGTCCTCAAAATCTCTAAAATCTCTAAAATCTGTGAGATCGGGATAGAGAGGAACTTTCTTTTTGCCTCCCTTTTCACTGTCTGCCTGCTCAAATCTTTCGCCTTTGTTACTTTCCTTTTCACTGTCTACTTGCTCAGATCTTTCCCCTTGCAGCAGTTCCAAGGCTGACTCTCCCTCTTTGATTGCATTACAACATCTCTGATCTTCTAAACAACTCCTCACCATTTTCCAAATCGGTCTTACTCCATGCTTCAGAGTCCCTTGCTCCCAAGCAAAATCCAAGTCCCTGCCCAATCTGTCCCAGCAGGATACTGTAAGATTCCCGGACACCGCAAACCACGGAGCCACGGAATCACATTCATTCAAAAATCTTTCTAGGGTAGACTTCTTAATCTTCAAATTCCTAGCTAAAAGTAGCTCCTGAAGAGCCAGAAAAATTGGGTGTGACTCAGACAACCCCATGTTTAAAAATTTTACTTTCGGTTTGCAGCTTCCCCACGAAACTGTATCTTTTGTTCGCTATCTCCGCGAAACTTTACCATACGTTCACTATCTCCGCGAAACTTCACCGTACGTTCGCTATTATCCGCGAAACTTTACCTTGTGTTCGCTATCTCCGTGAAACTTTATTGTCCTGATTTATCCCAGGAACTTACCAACGCGTTGCCCCTGACTGCAGGAGTTCTGAGTCTTTTCTGGGTTCCCCGTACGGGCCACCACTTTGTTGCGTCCCCCCTTGTCCAGCAAGGAATGACGCAACTCGCAAAAGCTCTTCTCCTGCAGTTTATTCAGGTCCGTTGAAAACAGTCTTCCGAATGCCCGGGCAGACCCAACCCACAGGCTAAATACTAAATGAACAGCCAATCAAGTAAAGCCAAGTGGTGCTATCTTAGAGGCCCACGTATGCGGAAGCAAGCCAGATCAGTGGTCTTAGCCAAATATGGACTTGTTTATCATCGAGAGCGCTCACCATCGGGCTGGTGGAAGGCGGAGACCAGCGCCATCTTTAAGGCGCGGCACGGAGACCAGCGCCATCTTTAAGGCGCGGCACGTCACAGCTCTCTACAAGGGCCCTTCCAGCGGGGAACCAGGGTTTACTTGTACACAGCTCCACCACCTGGATTAATTAGGTCTCCACCTGGAAGGCAGGGCTAAATGACTCACCTGATAGGGGTGGAGTAAGGCAACTAGAATCCTATACCAAAGCGCCCCCTTTGGAAACATGTCCAGAAGACAGCAAAAAAATTCCACATGGCCAGAGACCCCAGACAAAAAAAAAACACAGTGAAATGTCTTCAATAAAAGAAAACAACACTATTCCGTCCAGCCCAAACTACCTCACCACAACTGAAACACATGAAAACGTTGACAATAATACATTATGGAAAATGATAGAGTCCGTTCAAGAAGAACTTAAAACTATGAAGGAATTCAAAGAAGCCACAATTTTACAAGTCAAAACAACGAATAACACCATTAAAGAGGTCCAAGCCAAAGTGACTCAGCTTGCACAGGAAAAGGACAGGGCAATGAAAGATTTCCAGGCAAAAACAAGCAAACTGGAGAAGGAAATGTACAGAACGAACAATACCATTCAAGACATGAAAACAGAAATGGAAACAATAAAGAAAACACAGTCAGAGTTAAAAGAGGAATAGGAGAATCAAGGGAAGAGAACAGGAACTATGGATGTGAGTATCAAAAATAGGATGCAAAAGATGGAAGACAGGATCTCAGGCATGGAAGATTCGATGGAAGAAATCAGTACAACATCCAAAGAAAATGAGAAAGCTAAAAAATCTCTCACCCACAACATCTAAGAAATCAAGGACTCAATGAAAAGATGGAACCTAAGAATTATAGGCATAGAGCAAAGAGAAGACGCCCGACTCCATGGTCCAGGAAATATCTTCAACAAAATCATAGAAGAAAACTTCCCAAACCTAAAGAAAGAGATGCCAGTAAAAATCCAAGAGGCTTACAGAACACCAATCAGATTAGATCAGAAAAGAAACTCCTCTTGCCACATAATAATAGAAACTCCAAATGTAGAGAACAAAGAAAGGATATTAAAAGCTGTAAGAGAAAAAGGCCAAATCACATACAATGGCAGACCCATCAGAATCACACCTGACTCTCCTCAGAAACTTTAAAAACTAGAAGGGCCTGGACAGATGTCCTACAAGTCCTGAGAGAGCGTAGGTGCCCAGCCAGACTACTATATCCAGCAAAACTCTCTATCAACATAGAAGGAGAAAACAAGATATTCCAAGACAAAATCAAATTCAAACAATATCTACCCACAAACCCAGCCCTACAGAAGATCCTAGAAGGAAAATTCCAACACAGAGAAGATAACTACACCCAAGAAAACAGAGGAAATAGAAACCTCCACAGCAACTAAACAAAAAGAAACACAAGACACCCAGCTATACCAAAATAATGGGAAATAAAAACCCCTGGTCACTGATATCCATCAACATCAATGGACTCAACTCACCAATAAAAAGACACAGACTTACAGACTGGATCCATAAACAAGACCCATCTTTTTGCTGTATACAAGAAACACATCTCACTATTAAAGATAAACACTATCTCAGAGTAAAGGGCTGGGAAAAGGTTTTCCAAGCAAATGGACCCAGGAAACAAGCTGGAGTAGCCACCCTAATATCAAACAAAATAGTCTTCCAATTGAAGTTAATAAAAAAAGACAGAGAAGGGCATTACATACTCGTTAAAGGAAATATCCACCACGAGGTCATCTCAATATTGAACATCTATGCCCCAAATACAAAGGCACCTACATTTATAAAACATTTATAAAAGAAACACTTCTAAAATTTAAATCGCACATCGATCCAAACACTTTAATAGTGGGAGACTTCAACACCCCACTCACAACTATGGACAGATCATCAAGACAGAAGCCAAACAGAGAAATAATGAGTCTAACAGAGATCATGAACCCAGTGGACCTAACAGATATCTACAGAACATTTCACCCAAACACAAATGAACACACCTTCTTCTCAGCACCTCACGGAACCTTCTCCAAAATCGACCATATAGTTGGACACAAAGATAGCCTCAACAGATACAAGAAAATTGAAATAACCCCTTGTATCTTATCAGACCACCATGGAATAAAGCTGGACTTCAATAGCAAAAGAATCAACAGAAAGTCTACACTCACATGGAAATTGAACAACTCTTTACTAGAGGACCACTGGGTCAGGGAAGAAATAAAGAAGGAAATCAAAGACTTCTTGAAATCCAACCAAAATGAAGACACAACATACCCAAACCTATGGGACACAATGAAAGCTGTGCTATGAGGAAACTTCATAGCACTAAATGCCTTCAAAAAGAAAATTGTGACAGCTCATATTAGCGAATTAACAGCTAAACAGAGTGAATTGGAAAAAAAAAAAGAAGCAAACACTCCCAAGAAGAGCAGAAGGCAGGAGATCATCAAACTTAGGGCTGAAATCAACAACTTTAGAAACAAAAAGAACTATACAAAGAATCAATGAAACCAAGAGTTGGTTCTTCGAGAAAATCAACAAAATAGACAGACCCTTAGCCAAATTAGCTACAAGACAGAGGGAGAAAACACAAATCAACAAAATCAGAAATGAAAAGGGAGAAATAACAACAGACATTGAGGAAATCCAGAGAATATTTGGATCCTACTTTAAAAATCTATACTCCACCAAATTTGAAAACTTAAGTGAAATGGACAATTTTATTGATAGATTCTACCTACTGAAGCTAAATCAAGATCAGATAAACAGATTAAACAGCCCTATCACCCCTAAGAAATAGACACAGTCATTAAAAATCTCTTAACCAAAAAAGCCCAGGGCCATATGGCTTTAGCACAGAATTCTACTGGACCTTCAAAGAGGAGCTAACACCAATACTTTTCAAACTCTTTCACAAAATAGAATCTGAAAGAACACTACCAATCTCATTCTATGAGGCCACAGTCACCCTGATTCCTGAACCACACAAACACCCAACAACGAAAGAGAAATTCAGACCAATCTCCCTCATGAACAGAGATGCAAAAATATTTAATAAAATACTAGCAAACCGAATTCAAGAACACATCAAAAGTATCATATACCATGATCAAGTAGGCTTCATCCCAGGAATGGAGAGATGGTTCAACATACAAAAGTCTATCAACGTCATTCTCCATATAAGCAAGATGAAAGAAAAACACCACATGATAATCTCGCTAGATGCAGAAAAAGCATTTGACAAAATCCAACACCCCTTCACGCTAAAAGTTCTGGAGAGAACGGGCATACAAGGACCATACCTAGAAATAATAAAGGCAATATACAGCAGGCCAGGGGTCAACATCAAATTAAATGGAGAGAAACTTGAAGCATTTCCTCTAAACTCAGGGACAAGACAAGGATGTCCACTTTCACCATATCTCTTCAATATAGGACTTGAAGTTCTTGCTATAGCAATAAGGCAACTAAAGGAGATCAAGGGGATAAACATCGGAAATGAAGAAGTCAAATTATCCCTATTTGCAGAGGATATGATAGTATACATAAGCGACCCCAAAAATTCCACCAGAGAACTCTTATAGCTGATAAACACCTTCAGCAAGGGGGCTGGATACAAAATTAATTCAATATAATCAGAAGCCCTTGTTTATACAACAAAAAAATGGACTAAGAAAGAAATAAGGGAAACAACCCCCTTAACAATAGCCACAAACAACATAAAATACCTGGGGGCAACTCTAACCAAGCATGTAAAGGACCTGTACAAAAAGGACTTCAAGCCCTTGAAGAAAGAAATGGAAGAGGCCTTTAGAAGATGGAAAGATCTCCCATGCTCATGGATAGGTAGGATCAACATAATAAAAATGGCCATCCTACCAAAAGTAATATATAGATTCAATGCAATTCCTATCAAAATACCAACACAATATTTATAGACTTGGAAAGAGCTATTCTCTCTTTCATATGGAACAACAAAAAGCCCAGAATAGCTAAATCAATCCTGTACAATAAAAAAACATCTGGAGGTATCACCATCCCCGATTTCAAGCTGTACTACAGAGCAATAGTTGTAAAAACAGCATGATATTGGTATACAAACAGACCAGTAGATCAATGGAATTGAATTGAAGATCCAGAAATAGACTCACACACTTATGGCCACCTAATTTTTGACAAAGAAGCCAAAACAGCACAATGGAAGAACAGCATATTTAACAAATGGTGCTGGTCCAACTGGATGTCCACTTGTAAAAGAATGAAATTAGACCCATACTTATCACCTTGTACAAAACTTAAGTCCAAGTGGATCAAAGACCTTAACATAAGACCTGTCACACTAAATCTACTAGAAGAAAGAGTGGGAGAAACCCTCGAACTCATTGGTACAGGTGACAACAACCTGAACAGAACACCAACAGCTCAGGACTTGAGATCAACAATCAATAAATGGGACCTCATGAACCTGAAAAGCTTCTGTAAGGCAAAAGACACTGTCATTTGAACAAAACGGCAGCCTACAGACTGGGAGAAAAATCTTCACCAACCCCACATCTGACAGAGGGCTAATATTCAAAATCTACAAAGAACTCAAGAAATTAAATGCCAAGAAACCAAATAATCCAATCAAAAAATGGGGGACGGAGCTAAATAGAGAGTTCACAAAGGAGGAATCCCTCCCTAATGGCTGAGAGACACTTGAAGAAATGCTCAACATCCTTAATCTTCAGAGAAATGCAACTCAAGACGACTCTGAGATTCCATCTCACACCTGTCAGAATGGCTAAGATCAAGAGCTCAAATGACAGCACATGCTGGCGAGGGTGTGGAGAAAGGGGTACTCTACTCCATTGCTGGTGGGAATGCAGGCTTGTGCAACCACTATGGAGGTCAGTCTGGCGATATCTTAGAATACTTGGAATAGCTTTGCCTCAGGACCCAGCCATACCACTTCTGGGTATACACCCAAATGCCTCTTCACGGAATCATAAGGAAGTTTCCTCATCTATGTTCATAGCAGCCTTATTTGTAATAGCTAGAAACTGGAAACAACCCAGATGTCCCTCATCTGAAGAATGGGTTAAAAAACTATGGTACATCAACACAATAGAATACTATTCAGCTATCAGGAACAATGAAATTATGCAATTTGCAGCCAAATGGATGGAACTAGAAAAGCTCATCCTGAGTGAGCTAACCCAGACTCAGAAGGACGCATATGGCCTCTATTCACTTATAGTAGGATTTTAGCTATATAGGAGAAGGTATCGACACTACAACTAACACACCAAAGGGAACTTGGACATAGACTTTTTATTTTTATTTTTTATTCATTTTTTCTATTTTTTTTCTATTTTTTAGTCTTTTTTATCTGTTTGTCTGCTTATTGGTTTGTTTGTTTAGTTGTTCTGTCTCCTGGGCAATGAGACACTTTTCACTGATGGTACTGCTTCGTAGACCCCCAATGAATGAGGAGGCTCTTGGCCCTCATACGACCTCTCAACTGAGATGAGGAACTGTTATATAAGTACACCCCACCCCAGAGAAATGGGATGGAAGGGTTAGGAGGTAAAGGAAAAAAATGAAATGTGATGTTTCGGCCTTTTACTACTAATTGTCATAAACTGTTTAGGATAATTAAGAAATGCAAACTAATGGTTATGCAAGCCGGTCATTCTGTTAGGTACTATGACAGCCTATTATAGTTATTTTCTAAGCTAATCAGAAATAAAGCTGCTAAGAGACAAGCAACATCTGCTTATCCTAATATAAGAGATAGATAGGGCCTCTTCAAAAACCTCAAGAGATCTGCAGAATATGGCATTCAAAGATGTTTTCGTAACTTTAGATTTTTTTATATCAAGACATATCAACTCCCGACAGCACCCCCTATTCTCCTCCAAGTAGAAGATGAGCATCAAAGAATCTCCAGTGGGAGATGACTGAATTAGTCTCAAGCCTATCTCTTGGTAGGAAAAGCCCCTTGCTCCAACTGTATACAGAATGCTGTCCAAAAAGGACAAAACCTGGAAGCAGGTAAGTCGACAACCTAGCTCTGCCAAGACAGGGTAGGTAAGTCCTTCATAACCCCTGCTCTACAATCAATGTCTGTCAGAGAAATGGGGCCAAACGGCTGAAGATCAATGCGGTAATGTATGGAGAGAAAATGGGAACTGTCCAGGCAGCCACTGGTATGTCATTTCTTAGTTTGGGAAGCTGCAGGCCCTGTACTTCCTATAAAATCAGATATATTTATCCCTCTCAGGTCTCTGAGGTGGTTGAAGAACAGATAACTAGAGTCATAATTAAATTTTGAGTTGTTTAGGAGTCAAGAGAGTGTTATACATCTAAGAAGATACTTTTAAAATTGTGTTGCAAGTTAGTATGAATGTTGAGTCAGATATAGAACTTTAAACTCATGGAGATGGTTAGATAGTAGAATGTTAAAGTCAGGTACCAAATACATATGGACTGGACATTGGGAATGTATGCTAAGCCATATAACCCTCATAACTGTGGCCTAATTACCTCTGTTGTTTTATATTGTATTTATTATTATAAGAGAAAGGGCCATTTGTTGGACTGAAAGGGAAAACTGTAGGGGGAAATAAGATACACCTTAAACTTAAAGGAAAAAAAAAAGGGAAGAGGATGGGGGTAAGTGTGGGAGGGTCAGACTGGAGGGGGGAATAGGGAGGGGACTGCGATTGAGATGTAACTTGAAGAAATAAAAAATAAAGGAAAAAAGAAAAAAAGAAAATGTCCCACAGTCTTGCCTATAGGCCAGTCTTCTGGAGACATTTTCTTAGTTGTGGTTCTCTCTTTTCATGCAACTATAGCTTGTATCAAGTTGACAAACAAACAAAAGGACAACAATTAACCAATTCTATTCAGGTGTTTGATTGTCATTAAGATTAGGAAAAACTATGACTACAGAAGGGAAGAGATGGAAAGGCTGTGCAGCTAAGGATAATGTTGGATCCCAGCTCAGGCAAAGGTTATCAGAGTAAAACTAGTGAGATATGGATAGTTTCTGTTCTTTATCTAATAGGATTGAACAAAACACAATTTTTAGATATGATAAATGAACTGGCTGAAGGATATATAGGAACATTGAATTATTCTTACAGGTCTTCTACAAGCCTGAATTTGTTTCAATTTTTTAAAAATGTATGTAAAAATTAAAAAATTGAGGCCAGAACGATGGCTCCATCATTAAGAACATTTGGTGCTCTTTCAGAGGGCCCAGATTTGATTTCTAGCACCAATATGTGGTACACAACTATTTGAAACTCCGCTTCCAGAGGATCCAATGTCCTCTTCTGACTTCCACAATTACCAGGCATGAATGATAAACATATATACTCCCAGGAAAATACTCATACACACAAACTGAAAATAAATAACGAAAATTGTTTTGTAATTTTAAAATATAAACTGAAATATGTTAATAAAGCATGCATGGGTTGTTGGAAGATTATGAATTTAAACATATTTTATATAAAATAAATATAGTTTAAAGTAAATGTTGAGTTGGTTTAATGTTGAGAAAGCATTTAAGTGCTTTTAGTTCCATGGGTTTGGGGTATAACTTAGACTCAGGGATCAGTAGATTTCCAAGGACCCATTGGTATTTCTGGGAACCTTGGAGACACTTATGTTTTGAACTCCAAGTCTGTGCTTCCCTCAACTATTTTCATCATTCTCATATAGTAGTAATTGTTCTCTCTTCCCATCTCTCTGGCCTTCCCATTTAGCCGTTAGATGAGCTGGCAAGCTGACCCAAATGATCTGTGTTTTCTAGACCATTAGTTTCAAAATCACACGTTTAAGAACATGAGGTAATGAAAGAAGGGAGAAGGGCTTTGGGGGGGGCCTCAAAAGTTTTTATCAATACCTCAGTATGAAAGATGGGCCTCAGGTCAGGGCTAGAGATAGTTTCATGCCAGGGAAGCATTGGTAGTCATACAAATAAGAAGGTGTATACACCTTCCATAGACTTCATTGAGGAAACATTCTAGATCATGGTGCAACAGATCTAATACTGTCCACATTCTGTAATGTTTCTTATTTTACTGATAAAAGTCTTGGAGGGCTAGGAGAGTAGATAGCTTTATTTCTTCTGGTACAGATAAGATTCCTTTCCCTGGTAGAGTTTAGGTGAACTGCTCACAGCCACAAGGCTCCTAAGGAGCAGGCACAAAATTTGAAGCAAGGCTTGTTTTTAAATTCATGAGCTGTAACAATTCTACATAAGCACTACTTACTAGCTAATAGGATGCTCTGTTTCCAATGCTCTCAGTGGGGTGTTCTTAGATTACCAGTTTCACTGGCTTTGTGTTCTCTATTTTTCCACCTTGAGTCTTTAAAAATAAGCTTCTTCTTTCTACAGAAGTCTTTTCTTACAGAAGGAATTTTCATAAATCCTATCTAAAGGAGGAGAGTCAGGTTCCAAATCCAGGTGGAGGTTGCCTTGCACAGCTGTTATGCTGAACCTTGGCAGTCATTCCTTCTTTTTGAGGTGCTGGTGTGCCTTCGAGTCATTTGGCAGAGCAAAGCATTCTAGTCTGAGTCTTTCTAATAAATTATATCCCCAGTGGAGCTTTTTAAAGTAATGTTGAGTTGATTTAATCTCAGAACTCCTCTATCCGGCTTATTTCTTTATTCTGAGCATGGAACCAAATATCTCTTCTGTCTTCATAGATTATTTTCAGATAAGTAGCTCATCGAATCAGTTCTTCTTCATTCTTGGATTTAAATTAAACCTTTAAATTCCATGTAACTTGGTGAAATCAAAACCACCTGAACATAGGTAAAGCAAGTAAAGATAGAATGATCTACTGGAGCAAAAGGAATGAGGAAGCTCAGAGATAACACTTCTCTGTGACTTAATTGCAGACAAATTGCATATGAAAAGAAAAGGATGCTCTCTGACATGTGTTTCCCCATCATTGTTACACAGGGTTATATAACACTTGATAGTCACTGTCAATGAATATTACCATTGTCTTGATACCTGTAACTCAAAAATTGGTCTGTGAAAGTGAACCCCATAGTATGTTTTTATGTACAAACCCATCACAGTCTAATTCAATTTCTCAATGCTCTTCTTTCCTGCTTTGCCTAAAGCAATTTCTCCTTAGCCTATCTCGCGCTGTAGAGGATCTCAATGTTCTTGTACTCAGTTTTGCGTCATCCCTAATTCTATGGCTACCTTCAAGAGGAAACATACTAAGTGCCATGATGGCAGTGCTTGTAAGCCCAGCACTTGTGAGGTAGAAGGAGGCATGTAACAAGTTTGTGAGTAGACTAGACTATGCAGCAAGTTTCTTTTTGAAAAAGGAGGAGGGAAAGGAAGTTAGGATCAAGTTCAACCTTGCCACTACCCTTTTTTGGTTGACTGCATTGGAACACTTTTTTTGTTTGTTTGTTTTTGTTTTTTTTGATCAGTCAAGTTTGGTGATCTTCTGTAACATAGAGATAAAAAGATTGGGCTGGAGAGATGGCTCAGCCGTTAAAGGCTAGGCTCACAACCAAATATATAAGAGATAAAAAGATTATTTCTAGTGTTATTCTGAGGATTAATGAGATAGAGCACAGAAAATCCAGCATAGAACCAGAAGCATGCTGAGGGTTTAATGTAGTTTAAGATCCGGGTCAGACAACTTGTTCTGCTATAATACTCCAGGTGGAGGGACATAAACAACAGACATTCATTTTCTTATGATTCTAGAGGCTGGGCATCTGAGAACACATTGCCAGCCCTGTTGCAGGCTGCAGGACTTCCTGTGTTCTGTCAGGGCAGAAGGAGAGGATGAACAAGGAGGAAGGGGGAAGACAGAACATTCTGGCATATTCTCACAGCCGCTTTTAAGCCTAATTGCCCCCCAAGACTCTACTTCACAACAACACCATTTTGGCCATTGCTCTTCAACATACAAATTTAACATGGGCACGAGTGAACCCACAATTGGTTCTTATTTTGATAAAGAAAGAGATCTTGGAAATTGTGTCTGAGTTTTCCACAAGCTACACAGTTCATACACCAGGTTGAGATTGGACCATTAAGCTGAAACAAGGACAGCATGGTTGTTTTAAAGAAAGGACTCAGCTGGAATCCTCGCTAAGAAGGAAGTATTCTGATTTTTATCCAATCCACCGAGGAGGCTGCCAGGACTGAGAAGTGGATTTCTCAAAGCACTAGGTGATGTGATGGCGATGAGCAGCCTATGGGGACTGTTTCAACTGTGCAGGGCTTCCCTCTACAGTCAAGAATGCTCACCTCAATTTTACAACTGGCTGAATACTATTTCTCAGTGTCTAGTGTGTGAGTTCCTGCTGTATAGTGGTTAATTATGTTTGGTATACATAAACAGAGTACATGAATGTGTCTAATAATAACTCAAAGTAAGTTTTCTACTATAAGTACCACCCAAAGTTAGCAAATACTGTGCACTCACAGAGGTGGCTTCTGCTATTCTTAAGACAAGCACTTTGGATAAGGAACAAACTCACCCTTTTTTTTTTCCAGATGCTTATATAAGGGGTAATTCTTTTATATAATACCTCCCACAGAGCAAATGCTGCTAAGTAGTGATTATCTGCTATTTAATGCTCTGTAGTCAATCACTTGCCAAATCCTACATATTCTCCCTCAGAAGTTTCCCCTCATGTCTGCCACAGCCACCTGAGCCCAGCCTGCCATATTCTGTAGCTCCGATGAGTCAGTGCCTCCTGCTAGCCTTTGTTGGCCTGACCTTTCTGCTAATCACCCCTGCGATGCCATGATAGAACAGCTCTCATTGTCTCAGTGAGGCCTAGCCACCGTCCTGTCTAGCCTTGCTTAATCCCCACATTTGCAAATACATGTTCTCCAGTCCAGCAAGCCAAGTCTTTGCCAGTCTCAGGGGCTCGTGGAAACTCAAGAGTCATGGTCTGAGTTGGGAAGCCTTGTCTTTTCTACACAACGTATCGCAATACCCACACCCACTGCCTCATAGCTAAAAATTCTTCCAAACCAATCTAGGGTTCATTAAGCTCCTCACTACCGAAACTCAGAAACTTAACACTGGCCAACCCAGTTCAACACTCAATGACATGTTACGTCACAAAGTTCCTTGACGAATGTAAACATATATTGGTCAAGGATGCATATGTATATCCAAAGTCCTCAATATATTTTTCCCCTCAGGAAATAGTATATTTTTAGAGGCTGCTCACTTAAAAAAACAAACAAACAAAAAAACAAAACAATTAAATTCACTCAAAATGTATAAACAATCAAATACAATGAAATTGCTCTGGTGTTTGAATCCACAGGGAGAAACTAGAGACTTAGACTGAACTCAAATTTAGATTAAATGAATTTATTCATACTTCTTGCAGAAGGATGGCAGCCTTAGAGACAAACAACATGCCATACAAGTGGCGCAGGGGGCAAAGTGGGATTTTAAGACAGACATCAGAAAGGTGTACATTACAACAATTCATGGAATCTACAGCTGATCAGGAAAATTGTTTTGATTCCCTCAGTTGTTTTTACTTTCCCACTATAGATTAATAAAAGACCATTTCACCCCTTTCCCATTGCTTTAAGCAGGTTTTCCAGAAGCAAAGGCAGCTGAGCTGTTAATACCTCACAGCCCATTATCCTAGTCTTATCTCACATGCAGGCCACTAGATCTCCCAGGCATTCCAGAGAAAAAGGTCAATGGTTATTAAGGAATACCTGGCTCTATATTAAGTTTCTTCAGTCACCTGGGGGGAGCACCTGTGTAAATTATTACTCAATTCTGAGCACTCTATGACTGGGGTAGAGCAGTTCATTTCTGGGCAGGCAAAAACAAACAAAAACACAGTGCCATCATGTTAGAACTGGTTGTCACATCCCCCAAAAATGATAATGATGACTTTTAAAAACTATGAATGTCAGTTTTCTTGGTTAAAATACTCCATAGAATTGTAGTGTTGATAAAGATTTGTCCAGCATCCATAGATCATAAGTGAGCATACTTGCATGATTTCAGCCTGATTCACAGGGAACTCTTCTGAGCCTGCATTCAGTGCTTTTGAATCTTTTAAAGCTTTTGGCATTTGTAAAGATGGCCAGTTCTGTGGTGTTTTTGTCATTTGCCAGAGTTCCACTAACTTGTTTCAAATAGTAGCTAAAATGCAAGAAGTGACACCCTGCAGGCCTGTTTCTTCTGATAATCTTACCAACTGGCTCATTTTAATTCTTGCAAACATATTTTGTCAAATGTAGAGAACTGGGGTCTTTAATATCTGAAACACTGAATTTATAGGCTGTTGAGTTCACTGCATCACAACTCAATTTCTCCTCTGTACTAGTAATTAAATGTACTCCTGGGGAAGGCTCGTCTTTGGACTATTCTTGAACTGGTGGAAACATTTAGGATCACTGCGTATATTGTTCGGCATTTAAAGTAGATTCTACACACCATAGATGATACAGCAACTCACCTTACTGTGTCTACTAAACATGACCTTAACTTCCAACCACTCAGCATTGTCTTGTTTAAAAAAACAAAACAAAACAAACAAAAAGGACCAAGAGCCTAACTCAGTCCCTAATAAGTAGAAGGGGAATTTGCTCAGAATACAGGATGATGTCAGCCCAGCTGCCAGTCGGGATATTATGCCTTAGGAAGTAATTTGGCCCACCTTCTCCTAAAAGTGCCTCCAGAACAATCTTTCTTTCTTTCTTTCTTTCTTTCTTTCTTTTCTTCTTCTGACAGAAGACAGTAAAGATCTAAAATTCTGTATTTTAGGAGGCATGGGGCAAGTATAAATCAAGTAGCATTAGCATACATGCACTCACAAAAATCTGCCTCGAAAGTGTCAGCTTCTTAACTGAGGGGTGGGTGACTGCGGTGGCTCCTGGGAGAGCTCCCATTGCTTCTTGCTTCTATTTTCAACCAAGTCATGTACATTTTAGAGTCAGGCCTGGAAGAGACAGAAAAATCTCTGGCTCCCAGCTGTTCTATCAGGACCAGGGGTGGGAATGGGGGCACACTTTCCCATGTGTTTCTAACCTTCTTAACCGTCTTTGTCATCTTCCGCACCGGAAAATGTGAACTTCTGTGGGCCGTGGGCTGAATTCCCCACAGGGAAGTAAATGAGACTTTCCCAGGGAGTGCAGGTTCCTCCAGTGTGCATTCACCCACCTGCAGCACTTTTTTTCTCCTTGGCAAAGTCAAAAAGCACTTGAAAGCATTCAGATCGTTGGCTTCGTGGAAGTCCCAGCTGAACAGCTTCCAGCTTGGAACCTGCTTCAATTGCTTCACCTCTGGATCCAGCCAAGCAAGTCCAATATTCTCCCAGAGGAATTCTTCTACTTCACTAAGGAACACAGTGCAGCCACTGTGTGTGCTGTGGCTAAGGGTCTGAGGTTCTCACTGTAGGAAAGCATACTGAATGAGCTGTGCAACTTTGACAGATACAGGTGAACAGGGCTTTGAGAATGTTCCTCTATGCTAGAACAGGAGGCCCATCTGCTCTGGTTAATTTCAAATAAGATAGAGTGAGTGATCAGGCTTAAGTTCAGGCTTTGATAACTGGATCGTTTGGGGTAGTGGAGATCATTTTTCCTCCTAAGTTTTAGAGATTAACAGTGTCTCCTAGAATGCCAGGGCTGCTAATCAGCAGCCTGTTTGCATTTTCCCAGTAAAGGTGATTCACTCTTGATTTCACTAGTGGCAAGGACAAAGTACAGCTGAATGAAGAAAATCAACTATTGTCCTGAAATATTTTAAAGTGTAATCAAATGATTTAACCATTTTCTCTCTACCTTGAAGTGTAGCTAAAGAATGAAAAAGGTGAGAAGAAAGGACAGAAGGATGAAAGAGAGGGATAAAAGGAGAGAAGAAAAGAGAGATTGACATAGAAAAGGAGGGAGGGAGGAAAGGAAAGGAGGAAGGAGGCTTTTTACTTTTTTGAGCTTTTATCACCAACTTTGTTCATCCCAAGACTATGGAGTAGGGGGTGAAGCTCACATGATTTAAGATGGGTTTACTATGCACAGCAAGAGAGAGAGTCAAAGGTTTAATTTTGACCAGAAATAGATTTAGAATTATGAATCTGGGTTCTTCCAGTGATAAACAAAATTTCATCAGTTTCACAGACTGTGGTGACTTGAGTGGAAATGTCCACCAAAGGTTCATATTTGAACACCTGGTTCCCAGTTGGTGGGACTGTTTGGGAAGGATATGGAAGTTTTAGATGCTGGAGCCCTGCTGGAAGAAGTACAGCACTGGGAGTGGGCTTTGAGATTTTATAGCCTGGCACCCACTTCTCATTTTATCTCTGCTCTACTTCCTGTGTATAGATGAACTTTGAGGAACTAACATCCCCTTCCTGCCCCATGCCTTCCCTGTCTCTACACCTTCCCTGACTGTTGCCATGCTTCCTTCCGGGATGAACACTGCTTCTTGGAAGCATAAACTCAATACATTCTTCCACAATTGCTTTTGGTCATGGTTTTTTAGCACAGCAACAAAAGTTATTAATACACAGGCTTCAGAGGAAAGTTCACAGTCACCAAAACAAATTACCCATGGGCATGTCTTATGAAAATGCATCAATAAAGCTTGACATGATGGCACACTCCTTTAATCCCAGCACTCAGGAGGCAGAGACAGGTAGAGCTCTGTGAATCCAAGGCCAAATTCATCTACACAGAGAGTTCTGCTATCGTATATGTTTAATACAGTATGTTGGTTCTTTGATATTACCATTTGATCTAAAACTACTTTGAAGCTTTGAATTTTAGTCATCGATAAAATAACCTCATGGCATTATTTCCTCTTGACACTAAAAAGCCTCTCATGTTACACTCTCTTAGAACTACCAAGAAGTTGGATTTTATTCAAAGAGTTTAAAGAAAGTTCTGCCTCATAAAAACTTGCATTCTACTCTATATTTGTAGTGTGTGTGTGTGTGTGTGTGTGTGTGTGTGTGTGTGTGTGTGTAATAGTGGTATCTCCAAGATATTCATAATGTTCATTATTATAACTTTATTTATTTTGGTCACTAATTAATAGTCTATAAAGGTCAGCTTTAGTGGCACACGCCTTTAATGCCAGCACTTGGGAGGTAGAGGTAGGTGGATCTCTGTGAGTTTCAGACCAGCCTCCTCTACATAAGTGAGTAGAGAACAGCCAGGGCTCTGTTACACAGAAAGAAACTTGGTCTTGAAAACAAACAAAGTCTATAAAGATGAAGATTAAGAAATCAAACTGTAATTTCAAACAGTCTGTGTGAAGACATTCTCAGCCAAGCACATTTAGGTGTAAATTTGGGTGTCTAACGTGATAATGGATTGCAGAAAAACAAAACAGTCAATAAAACATCCAAGGTGGGGAGAGGATCAAAAGTGCTTAAGGAGAACAAACCCCTGACAAGTTACAGCTTTCATAATGACACCGAAGATAGGGGATCCTGGGAAGAGAACAGCAGGAGGAGCACCCACTGAGGCCCATCACTCAGAGCAGGGAGGAACAGGAGCATACCCTGAGGGATTCACACCTACCTCCCAGCATATTTTCTCAAGATCTACAGGGACTGCTTCTAGAGCAGAGAAAGCAGAACTAAAATTTTTATTTCCTTATTAAAAGATAAGAATCAAAATTTTTAAATTTAGAATCCAGTGAGTTTAATGAATCTACCTTTACACAGGTGTAAGCAGTTCCCTAGACTAATAAGGTTAGTCAGCTGTGAAAAGCACAAAAAAACTTAACATTTAATACGTCCCTTGTAGTTCTAATATTGTTATTGGGAAACCATAATGCTAATGAGTTAAAATTAAAATTAGCCACTCAAGGCAATGTACTGAGAAATCAAAAGTTTTTGGCTAAGTGCTAGCTCAAAGTTAAGTGAAATCAAACGTGTAGGCCCATTGCCAGATTCCAAGAAGGGGTCTCTCTGCTCTACTTTGGAATTGGTTTCCTCCCTAAAGGTTCTGTGTTGGAGGCTTGGTCCCCTAAAGATGTGATATGAGAGGCACTGGGACCTTCAAGAAGAAGAGCTAGGGAAAGATCTTTGATTCTTACTGGACCAGAAAGGATTGTGTGGTTCTAGGATCCTGAGTTAGTTCTCTTGAATATAATTTGTAGAAGTGACCCCCCCCCCCCATCCTACTCACTCTCTTAGTCCCATTTGACAATGTGATCTCTCTCTAGATCCAGCTAGGAGGATTTTTATCAGAGCTTACCTGAGACTCTCACATACCCTAGAACTCAGGATCTATAAACTAGATAAGCTTTGCTTTAGTAAGGAGTGGAGCATGTCTCAGGTGTTTCGTTAGGTGACCTAAACATACTTTCAACCACACACTCAGCATGCTGCCCAGCCAGAAATCCCAGCCACACTGACTCTTCTTCCTGGAAACCTTCCCCGGTGAACAACTACTTTATCTGGTTGTGATCAGCTCTTTGAAAGCTCTTGTACTCTTCAGAAAGTTGACTGTCTTCTCTCATCCTGTACTATTTGGCATCCACTCCAACAGCCTTTTTCCTACAAAAGAACAACTCCATCTTCATTTTTTAAAATTCTCACACCTCTTTAATAGGTTAAAAAGTCCAGTAGCAAGCCGGGCGGTGGTGGCGCACGCCTTTAATCCCAGCACTTGGGAGGCAGAGGTAGGCGGATCTTTGCTAGTTCGAGGCCAGCCTGGTCTACAAAGCGAGTCCAGGACAGCCAGAGCTGTTAAACAGAGAAACCCTGTCTCGAAAACCAAAAAAAAAAAAAAAAAAAGTCCAGTAGCTATGTGAATATCCTGATGAGCACATGTCAGTTCTCATCTGGGCTCTGCATATGTATGACCTTGGGTCTTCCCACATTTCTGAGGTAGGCAATGGTTTTTCACCTTTTTGCAAACAAGGAAACAGAAACCTGATAAGATTGGGAAACCTGGCCCAGGTCACAGAGCTAGGACATGCTAAACTACTTCCTATCTCTCACTCACCAGACAATCACATTCATCAACCTGTCTAGATTTTCTATTTGACTGACTGCCAACACTGTCATGAAGAATTTGCTAATGACCTCTTAGCCTGAATAGTTATCTTGTGGAAAATGGTACGTGCATGCATGTGTGTGTGAGCAAAATCTCAACACCCAAAGTATGCCTCAGTGTTTAGATTTAATGCCAGACTGATGACATGCTGGCACAGT
The DNA here is from genome assembly GCA_907164525.1 of Lophiomys imhausi. Classification (NCBI taxonomy): domain Eukaryota; kingdom Metazoa; phylum Chordata; class Mammalia; order Rodentia; family Muridae; genus Lophiomys; species Lophiomys imhausi. The sequence goes on from CAJQZJ010034075.1 coordinate 320,794, forward strand.
TGCGATGAGCCCGGGATAGAAGTCCGGGCCACCTGGATGAGTGTAGTGATGTGAACTATACATCATCACCAGCGTGGCTTGTTTCCCTGGTGGAACAGAAATAGAATCACCACTCTCTGTACCTGTATCACCACTCTATGTACCTATGTATATGGACTCTCAGGGAAAAAATAACCTTGTTTGTTCCTTTCTTTCTTTTTTCTTTTCATTTCAGAATATTGCTTCTTTTTACTTACATGACAGTAAAATTGTTGTGTCCATTCTTTGATATTTGCCTTCTCTTGCAGGCGGAACAAATCAACCCAAACTTAACCAGAGCCCATCAGTCCATCCAAAGGGTTTTTCACAGCTCAAAGCCAGCTAGCTGTCTGAGACTGTGTCACTTTTGGCAGGCTGTAGGGATGAGCTTGCCTCAGTCAGCCGCGGGCTGGATTTAGGTTTTCAGGACCTGTTTTCCTCTGGCTGGTGGTGAGTCCTTCTCAGCCTCAGTGCCCACTTAACATCTCATGCTCCATTGGCAAGTCGTGAACAGAAAAAGCGACTGAGAACTTTTAAATCTTGGGCTGTCTCCAGTTAACTTGAAGCACTATGGTGCCCAACTCGCTGTCACCACCAAGGCATTCATAGGATCTTAAGGGGTCTGTCCCATTAACACGGGACAATCTCCCAATACTGAAGAATAGAAACCTTAATCCAATTGGAAAGTCCCTTCAAAGCAGAATCTAGATGGGCTTTTGATGGGATAACCAGAGCACAGGAATCCTGGGACGCATCTTGTGAATTCCTGCCAGGACACATGTTGACCCTCAAAAGATAAACACCATAATGTTTTCTTAGCCAGAAGTTAAATTTTGTGTTGTAGTTTTACTATTCCCAATCTGTATTTTCCACATATTACCTATTAACAACAAGTACATTCAAACTGGGAGTTAAATCCAGTTAAAATTCAAATAAAAAATATTTTTAGTCAACAACTATATTGTTTTTACATAATATCCCTTTATAATTTGTAAGCATACTGAGTTTAATGAGCTAAAATACATGTGGATATTTTCAAAGAGTTGTATATGATGGTATATGCTTTGCATATGCATGTTTATATTTAATTATTTACACAGAATAATAATTACAGAAACATATATTGTGACAAATATGGATGACACCATACTCCTAAATGTTACATTTTAGATAGAAAATATAAGAGAATTTATCTAAAGTGCTATCCATTAGTTTTGCTGACTTTTTTCTTTGACTATCAATAGTAACACTTAATAAAATAATTTCAATACTATGACTTAAGATTTGTAAGATAAACATGTCGAGATAACAAGACAGGTAGAATGCATTGAAATAAGTAAAATGTACACTCGGTCAGGGTCATAAAGTGCTGATGAACTTTGGAGATTTGAGAAAGAAATCACACATACACACATGAAAGCACAAACACATACACATGTACACACACACACGTGCATATGAGTACACACAAACATATGCATACATGCACACACATACACACACCAGCCTCTTTCCTTTTGTACTGTATAGAATACCAAGTAGTGTTCGGTATAGGACACTGATTGAGTGAATGACTGAGATGTAATAGCAGTAGAATTTTACTCTATGACATACTTAATGAAATGGTCTAATGAAACTGTCTAAAGATTAATCTTCCTTTACTCATCCATGGGATATTATAATTAGATTCTGAGATCCCTCCCAGCTTCACAGTCTGTGATGACTTACAATAATTTTCACTCTGAGTTCTCACACTTTCATCCAACATATTCACAAATGTTCATATGTAGCAACCATGTAAATGAAGTTTTTCCTGGAGACTATTTTTAAGACAACTGAACCAAGATTTGTTGTAAGATTTTATTAAAAGCAAGAGAGATGCTTGGATAGTTCACTGGAGATATGACTCTGTGCAAAGCCCTTTCCTTCCTGAGGCATGAAAAGCAAAACAAGGTAAAGTGCTACTTTCTCCGTGCATAAAGAAATGTGGAGCTCGTGAATGATGGGGATTTCCATCAAATAATCAACCTTACTATACAGAAGGTACAGGACTATGTCTAAAGTCTGGAACTTCCAACACTAGGTTGAGTAGAGCAGCATTAGCATCTAATATTTTTCATATTGCATACTGATTGCATATAGCTTCTATAAGCTGAGTGATACCTGGGCCAAGGTCTTTAGGAAGGGACAAGTTCTTAAACCCCTAGGAATTAGTGTACTGTGTCAGATTCTCACTGTTCGTGTTCCCTTGACTCTGACATTTCCACTGTTCCAAACAAAAGCCATTTCCTCTCAGTCTGTCAACAGTGGAAATTAAAAACAGCTGCTGAACAATCCTTTGGATAACAGTTTCTGTGTGCACATCGTGCTAGCAGGTCTTACAGGTCACTGCCAATATCTGAAGAGGTCAGAAAGGAGATTTTTAAAATTAAAAGGAGCATAAATAATCACAGAATCCACATTCCACCAAAGTAAGATGGTTCATGCCTACAAAGATACACCTAAGTTGGAAGAAATCACTTCTAATGGTTCTGTAGCAGACTAGAATAACTACCAGTGAAGTGTATATCTCAGCATGCACTGAGAAGAAATAATGAGTGGAAGGTGGAGAGACAGTTCAGCAGTTAAAAAGCCCTGGCTGCTCCAACAGAGAACCTGAGGCTGATATTCAGCACACACATGGTGGCTCACAACCATCTGTAATTCCAGTTAGAGGGGATCCATGTGTTCTCCTAGCCTCTGGGAGCATGGCATACACATGGTGCACACATAGACATGCAGGAAAAGAACACCTATACACACAAAAAGAAAAAGAAATATATTTCCTTTTAAAAAATGATATTGGCTGCTATGAACATAGATCAGGCTATGTCCTTGTAGTTTGGTAAGGAGTGGTTTGGTAAGGAGTCGTTTGGGTGGATACCCAGAAGTGGTATGGCTGGGTCTTGAGGCAAAGCTATTCCAAGTTTTCTAAGATATCGCCAGACTGACCTCCATAATTGTTGTACAAGTTTGCACTCCCACCAGCAATGGAGGAGTGTTCCCCTTTCTTCACAACCTTGCCAGCATGTGCTGTCATTTGAGCTTTTGATCTTACCCATTCTGACAGGTGTGAGATGGAATCTCAGAGTCATCTTGAGTTGCATTTCTCTGATGATTAAGGAAGTTGAGCATGTCTTCAAATGTCTCACTGCCATTAGAGATTCCTCCTTTGTGAATTCTCAGTTTAGATGTTTCCCATTTTTTCATTGGAGTATTTGGTTTCTTGGTGTTTAATTTCTTGAATTCTTTGTGAATTATGGATATTAGCCCTCTATCGGAAGTGGGGTTGGTAAAGATCTTTTCCCAATCTGTAGGTTGCTGTTTTGTTTGAATGACAGTTTCGGTTCCTGTTCACAGCAGCCTTATTTGTAATAGCGAGAAACTGGAAACAACCCAGATGCCCCTCAACTGATGAATGGATAAAACAAATTGTGGTACATTTACACAATGGAATACTACACAGCTATCAGAAACAAGGAAATCATGCAATTCGCAGCCAAATGGATGGAATAGAAAAGCTCATCCTGAGTGAGCCAACCCAGACTCAGAAAGATGCACATGGTATCTACTCACTTATAATTGGATTTTGGTGAGCCAACCCAGACTCAGAAAGATGCACATGGTATCTACTCACTTATAATTGGATTTTGGTCATACAGTATAGGATAACTATCCTACAACCAACACACCAAGAATATCAGGAACATAGACTTTGTTACCCATCAATGGGACAATTTGTCCTAGGGGTATCATATCCTAGGGGGCTATCATGTAGGCCCCCAATGCAAAAGGAAGATCTTAGCTCATATGACTGTTGAACTGAGAGGGGCTGATTTGTAGGGACACTCCACATTGGAGGAGTGGGATAGGTGGGAGAGGGAGAAGAGGGTAGGAGGGTGGAACTGGGAGAGGTGGAAACAGGACACTATGATGGAGATGTAACTTGATGTAATAAATAAACATTATAATAAAAAAGAAAAGAAAAAATGGTGTTGGACTGATAAATACACCACCCTGAATTCATCACACATTGTACACATGTATTGAAGTAACACAGTAACCCACAAATACATACAATTCTTATGTTTTGATTAAAAATTGTAGGGGGCAGCAAAGTTGGTTCAGAAGTTAAAAGCACTTTTTGGTCTTTCAGAGGACCAGAGTTCAATCCTCAGCACATGTACTGGTTGGCTTTTAATTATATGTAACTCCAACTCGAGCGATTCAGGGTCCTTCTCTGGCTTCTTTAAGCCCCCACTTATACATGTGCACATACACTTAAAATTTAGTGTGTATGTAGCACAACCGAGAACTTCTGGCTCTGATCAAACCTGGTCATTCACACCAAGGCCCCCTTCCCATCCTGGGTCTACCTTGGTCACCTCTCTTTTCTTGACCCTCTATTTCCTTGATCCCATACTTCTTTCCTTTCTGATTAATTTCTGTATTTAGTTGGAACACATTCCTCCATAGCCCTCTAAAAAGCGGTGTGTAGAAAATATCCTTAAGATTTTAGATGTTCAGAAGAATATCTTTATTTTGCCTTCTCAGTTAATGGATGTCTTTTGTATGTATCTATCAGGAAACCATTTTCCCTCAGAAATTTGAAAGTATTCCTCACTGTCTTTTGATTTCCATGGCTGTAATGAGAACTCTGGTCTCACCAGATTCATGACTTACAATTTCCATTCTTATAATTTTTTCTCTCTGAAAGATATTATAATCTCCTTGCCACCAATACTATGAAATTTAGCAATGATGTCTTTGGCTTTACAGCCATCTTTTACATCTAAATTGTTTTAAGTACCTTTGATCTGAAATTTTGAAGCTTTCTGTTCTGGGCCCCGGGAATTCCTTCTTCAACATTTCCTTCTCTGTTACATACTCCTTTCTTCCTGTGTCTTCTATACAGATTTAAAGATTTCTGGATACTTTGTGATGTTCTTATCTTCTCTCCCTTTGTATATTTTGTCTCTTGCTGAGCTTTCTGAGAACTTTATCAATTTATCATAATATTGTGGTTATTACTTTTGAATTTATATTTTTATGTACAAAAGAATACTCTCACCACTTTATACCTACTGAGATACTGCAATTTGCTGTTTGCAGATAAGAAAACTTTAATTACAAGTGAACAGAAAAATGCATACTGCGAAGGGAAAACATCTGTAAGGACTACTAGGCCCTTGGCCTGGCTTGCTCTAAGCAACACTGCATTCTTCTTTTTTCTCCCTGCATTTATTTTTAACTGTTGCATAAAATTATATGTAATTATGATTATATTATATAATGTTTTGGTTCATGTATGCATTATATAATATTTAAATCAGATTAAATATATTTTTAAACATTTATCATTTTCTTACAGTGTAAAAAGCAAAAACTAAAAATTCTTTGTTAATGTAATATATATACATACATATATGTGTGTGTGTGTGTGTGTGTGTATATGGAAATGAGGTACATGTGCAAGGCATGCACGTGGAGGGTAGAGGATAAACACCTTGTAGAAGTTGGTTTTCTCCTGCCATGTGGTTCTTACAGATCGACTTCAGGCTATCAGTCTTGGTGGCAAACACCACTATCCACTGAGCCATTTTACTGGCTCTCTGTTCTCTTCCTCAAGTATATATTGCATCACCATAATCTACAGGATACTACTATGGAATAACATCCCATAATTTCTCCTATATAACTATAACTAACTTATTATTTGTTGATCAATGGATCTTTAAAATGTTTTAATTGGCACACAATTGTGCATATTTATGAAATACCATGGGATGATTCAATACAAATACATGATGAGTGGTGATCAAACAAAGGTGATTAGAATTTCTATTTATTGAACACTTGTCAGTCGTGTTGGGATTTTTCAAAGTCCTTCCAATTGCACTGGTTTGATTCATGAATGCTCCTTATGTGTAGAGCCCAATTCTTATTTCAGCATGGTACACTTCCTATAGCTTTCCGTTTTATAGTTTCATTGTTACTTTTTAAGTTATCTTTCTATATTATCTTTATGTCTTCCTAATTGTTTTTCTTTTCTTTATTTTTTTCTTATTTTGTTTCTTTCATATTCCATGATTCTTGGTTAAATACCAAAAGGTGTTTTGAAATTTCACAATGGAGTGAGATGTCAATTATGAGTTTCACTATAAGACAATCTGGCTGAGCCAGTTGATTGGATAACCTCCTATGTTAGTGCCCTAGGGTCTTTTTGTCAAGGTAATTCAACTTAACAGAAAAAAAAATTGTTTTAAAATATTCTGATTGGAGCATCGTAGGCCTAACATGGGGAAAGATCCTGGAGGTAGTAGTGAATGGCATTCTTTTTTCAAGGCATCTGCTTTCCTATGATTTGCCTGTTTGCAGCAGAGCACAAGAGCTTACAGCTAGTAACTACCCTATGTGTCCTCTTCAGGGAGTGAGCCAATGTTTCACCCTCTCCAGAAATTAACATGCAGTTTTCTATTCAAGCAGCAGGAAATGTAGGAGTTGCTTAAAGAGCCTTTCCTAGGTCTTCTAGATTCTAGCTCTGCATTCGGCCCTCTTCTAGGCCCTTACAGCCATCAGTTCTTATTCTGAGGTATCCATGATGGCAGCCAACATTTCCTAACTAGTTCTTAGAGAAAAATTGAGTAATTATAAGTGATTGTTTACACAAATTGTAGACTCAACAGGAATTAGAATCACCTATGAAGCAAACCTCTAGGCATGCCTATGATGGGCTATCTAGATTAGGTTAGTCTTTGAACAGTCTGTCTACATTAGGTTAATTGGGTTGAGAATACTTACTTTAACTGTGGGTGGCACCATGCCTTGGGTTTATTTATTCCATGAACAAAAAGGATAAAGAAACCACTAGCATACTTCATTCACTGCTTCCTGACTGCAGACAGCTTCCTCAAGCCCCTTGATGATGCATGGTGATCAAACAAAGGTAATTAACATTTCTATCTATTGAACACTTGTCACTTAGCTGTGTTGGGATCCTTCAAAGTCCTTCCAATAGCACTTGTTTGACTCATGAATGCTCCTTATGTGTAGAGCCCAATTCTTGTTTCAGGGTGGTGCACTTCCTGAATCTTTCTGTTTAATAGTTTTTAAAGATACCAAGCCCCCAAGGTGTCTTTCCACCATGACATCCCTGCTGTGATAGACTGTACTGTCAAACTGTGAGCCAAAAGAAATCTTTCCTCCTAAAGTTGTTGTTGTTAGGCATTTAGTCCCAGCAACACAGACAGTAGTAGCTAATCTTGCATGTATCCTTTTAAATTCTAAGTATGTACTTTTCATTCACCATTCCCCTTTTAAGATCACTAGTAAATGGAGTCACATGTTTAGGAATGGCAATAGTAAAAGTAAGAGCTCCTGGTTTAAGATATGAGACGCTGTGCTAGGTCAAATACTTACCCCTCGTAGCTATCATCATGTCATCTGCAGAGCTGGTCATCATGTTCCTTATCTTCATTTAGAAGTCACACATTGTCAATCAACAGCCCCAAGACCCAACCTGGCCTGCTTTCTGTTTACAGTGTTGTTGGAGCATGGCCATGGCCATTTGTCTGCATAATGTCCATAGTTGCCTTTGTACTGCAGTGGGAAAATTGAGTAGTTGCAACATAGACCATGTAGTCAGCAAATCCTAAATTATGTTCTCTGGTTCCTTTTAGAAAAAGTTTGCCAACTTCTGCATTGACTCCCTGATAAAACATATTAAATATGACAAGCCTAGATCTAAGGTGCATAATGAAGTCCCAGGCCTGTGCAAAAGCTGGCACTGATTCATTAACCAGATCAGCTTCACAATAAGTCTATGTAAGGCCTTGAATTTTATGTAACACATAAACTAAAAACATAGAAACTAATGCTGACTTTTGTAAGCTAGTAAATTCCTATTTATTGTTCAAGGAGCATTAACATTCAAACATTAAAGAGCCTCTAGAAGATATTCGTGTACAGGATTCCTGAATTATATAAATGGATCCAAGAAAGGTCTAAAATTCCTGAATGTATCATAAGAAACATTATTCCGTGGAAGCAGAAAGGTTATTGCTACAGCAAGTTTGGGCAATATTGTCCAGGACATTAAATTACTTACTTACTTTGTTGCTATTTTAAAATACCCTGACAATGGCAATATCAGGAAGAAAGGGCTTATTCTGGCTCAAAGTTTGAGGGTCCATTCCATCTAAAAGGCGTAGTGGTGGGGATTTGAGGCAATTGATCACATTGTATCCATAGTCTAGTGGCAGAGTGATGACTATTGGTACCTGGCTCCCTTTCTCCTTTGTATTCAATCCAGGACGTAGCCCATGGAATCATGATACCCACAGTTACCTTGGGTCCTCTACCATCAATTAACCTATTCTGTATGATTCTTTACAAATATGCCCAGAATCTAGCCCAATCTAGATGATCTCTCTCAGACATATCTAGGGGTGTATGTGCTGGGTGTTTTAAATTTTGTCACTGGAAATATAGGCCAATATAAACAAGCTCCCTTCTTTTTTAAACATTTATTTATTTATTATGTATACAGTATTTGCTCTACATATATGCCCGGGCAGCAGATCTCAATGTAGATGGCTGTGAGCCACCATGTGGTTGCTAGGAATTGAACTCAGGACCTCTGGAAGAACAGCCAGTGCTCTTAACCTCTGAGCCACCTCTCCAGCCCAACAAGTTCCCTTCTAATGAGCTAAAATACATTATCACATGAAATATTCTGAGAATTTTTGCAACAAAAAAGTCTGAATAACTTTGCTCATGGAAAGATCAGCTGTGTTCATGAAACACACACACACATTCAAAAGTTCCTCTAATTCTGAACTTCGATTCCATCTTATCTGTATTCATATCTTAGGAAAAACTGCTATCATAGTTTCACTGAATTATTGGCATGAACCAAAATGATTACTGATGTTTTTAATGCCTTTCAGAAACTCCAGCATCTTGCAGGTCTCTGTCCGCTATCACAGAGTTTTAGGTGTCAGACCTAAAGATGTCAACGGTCAACAAAGACAGATGCAGAAGACTAAGCAAAAGGGGTTTGTTGCCCATTGTCCCCCTTGTCTTAACTTTGAATCCAAGGGAAGGAATTAGATGGAAGTTAAAACAGCCCTTCAGCTAAACAAATGGGAAAGCAGGTTAACCAAGGAGCTTGTCTGTCCTAGAGCTAGACAGTTCTCACCACGGCACTTATCATAATAGATTTGAAGTTTAGTTCTCTGGAGAAGCCACACCTATGAGGAAGATCCTGAAAACTGCTTGACGACTAGAACTTTGTAACTGTGAAGATAATAATGCTGCACATTCTTTGCCAAAATTACACAGGACTACCTCTAGTCCCCTTAATTGCACTTGCCACCAACTTCTGTGTACAACCAAAATCTGTGTGAAGACTAAGTGAAACTCTGGAGTTAATTACTACACTTAGCAGACTACAAGTTTCCACCAACTCTAAACCTAAGAGGGATAACTTCAGAAACCTACAAAGGAGAGGCCCCTGCTCTACTGTAGCCTACCTAACCCAAATCCCTTACCAATACAAAGCTATTACCTTATGACCCCCCTTTGGTGAAAATAAAAGCTCATGCTGCCTCTTCCATGGTGAAAATGTGGCCCTGGGCAATAGACACTCACATTTGGATCACAATAAACTGTGTCCTCCTTCCTTTGGAGCAAGAGCTGTGTGTTGTGTTCACATCAGAACACGGCTTTGTTGAGGGTCTTTCATGCATGACACCTCCTCTGCCAGGAAGTCCCCTATGTCAGTTCTGATCCCTATTTGTACATCATTAATAAAATCTAAATTAGCTAGCTACTATCTAATACCTTAGTGTATGTTGTAAGGATGGAGCATTCCTTGTGTCATTCTTCAGCTAACTACAGCAGCAGAACTATCAATGAAAGCTGTTTCTCTTCACATAAAGCATAACATGGGAATGGTCATAGTTAATGTGGACACTCTCAAATTACAGAATTACAGTGTTTTGCTTTCTGGTCCTTTATCTCATTCAAAAATCAAGCTGTGCTATTATTATTCCTATTTTTAAAACACATAGAGCGGGCTTAAAAATGACTAATTAACTTATTGGGGTTCTCATATAGAACCAGAGTTCACACGTAGGTCCTCTATCTACAAATCCCACATTTGGTTCTCACAGACCACACTGCCTGTCTGCATACGCTTTGTTTTTCAAATTCTCCAATTCTGTCTGCCTAGTGAATCTATCCAGAAAATCCAAAAGTGAAGACATCTGCTTGTCATTTTTTTTTAACCAGTCAATCTAAGAGTTTCACTATCTATAGCCAGATGTTTATAAGTAACCAATCAATTGTTACATTGGCTGCCTTCTACCAGGTGGCAATACAACAGTAAGAGATTGTGGTTCTGGAAGCTAGGATTTCTGTCACTTTACAGAAGCAAGACAACAATAAGTATTTACCTGCTGGTGTGCCTCCTCCATACCACAGGAATACGTACTCTATACCTACATCAGCACATTCCCTTCCTATCTCACCTTTCTCTAACATGTTTGGAAAGTGCTCTTATTATCTTCATTTCCCAAATGACAAAGCAATGGTCCCACCTTGCTTATTGCCACAGAGGTGCTGATGGTGAAAAAAAAATGCTAATTTTAATGTATCAAATTCTGTGACACCAAGATACCCAGGACTGATGTTTTGTACATACCAAGCCCTGGCTCTTTTCATTTTTCCACATTGACAGAATTTCAGAGATTCTGCAGGTTTGTTTTAATACTGACTTCTTCCTATGAGTTCTTTCCATTTCAAACATCTTCAACATTTTCCTTATTTGTGATAGTGAAATTCAGAGATATGGTTCCAAATTATCTGTAAGACAGATCCAGCATCTTCGGCAAGTGATACTAGGAAACCAGGATATTGACATGTAGAAGAATAATGGAAGATCCTTATCACTCATCCTTCACAAAACAAGTCCAAATGGACCACGGGCCTCAACCAAAGACCTGATTCTCTGAAACTACTCAAGGAAAATATAGGCAGTTAACTTCAACATAGAGGTACAGAAAAAAACTTTTTTGATAGGACTTCAGTAGCTCAGAAAATAAGACCAACAATTGACAACTGGGATTCTATGAAATCTAAAAGCTTCTATACAGCAAGGGAAACTGTCAATAAAGCAAGAAAGCAGCCCCCAGACTGGCAGAAAATCTTTGGCAGCTTACTTCTGACAGATGATCATTGTCTACAGTATATAAAGAACTAAAAAACAAACAACCCAATTAAATTATGGGCTATGGGACTTAATAGAGTGTACTCAAAATGAGAAATACAAGTGGCTACTGTCACTCAGTGTCCCCCTCAGGATAGCCAGGCTTGTTGTGCACTAGGAAGGATGGGAGGGAGGGAAACTTAGCCTGTGGTGGGTGGGTACAAGCAGTGTCTTGGTCATAGTGGTGAGTGTTGGGCAAAGAAAACACTCTCAGGAACAACTTTGGAAAACTAGTTTGTTTATTGGAAGGTGGTGGTATTTATTCACCTAGGGAAGTAGCCAGGGTCTCTGGGCAAGGTTTGTATGGTCCTATATAACTGGCCAGGACAGGGGTTTTGGAGGATACTTCATCTTCATACTCAGGGGTTAGGGGTTTGGTGGATGGCCCTTATAAGTTCAAACAGGGAGAGAAGTCTACTAAATATCAGGGTAATGAATTCGGTCTAGGATCAATGGTGGAGCAGCTGACTTTACAGCACCAGTTGGGATGGGGGAGGGAGTGAACTCCTACCGTCCTCATCTAAGGCATCCAGGGTTGAAGCTCTCCTCAACCCTTCTTCTGTAATCCAGGGCCATTACACTCCCACACCTACTGCAATGATGAGCTCTGTCTACTCAACATTATATAGAATCACCTGAGAAGAGAGTCTCAATGAAGGAATATCTAGGTCAGGATGGCCTATGGGCATGTCTGTGAGGGATTTTCTTGATTTTATTAAACGATTTGGAAAGACCAAGTCTAAGTGTGGGCCATGCCATCCCCTAGGTTGTATCCTGGACTATGTAAGTGTGGAGAAAGTGGGCCAAGTGGAACAATTTCCTGCCCTTGACTGTGTACAACAGCTTCAAGTTCCTGAGGTTTTATCTTCATTATGAAGATGAACTTGACACTTGTGGGCTAAAAAGGGTGTTTATTTATAGGAAATGAAATCTTGACATCTAGTAAATACTTCAGAAAGTGCTCAGCACCTTAACCATCAAAGAAATAGTATGCAAAGTAAGACTGCTTTAAGATTCCATCTCATCCTAGTCAGAATGGCTAACAACAAAAATACAAATGACAACAAATACAGATGTGAATGTGGGGAAAATAAAACCTGTACATTGTAATGAAGCCACTTTGGAACGCAACCTGGAAATTTCTGCAAAGAAAGAGGGGGGGAAGGGAAGGGAAGGGAAGGGGAGGGGAGGGAAGGGAAGGGAAGAGGAGGGGAGGGAAGGAGAGGGAAGGGAAGGGAA
>CAJQZJ010034075.1:333368-343579 GCA_907164525.1 Lophiomys imhausi
AAGGGAAGGGAAGAGGAGGGGAGGGAAGGAGAGGGAAGGGAAGGGAAAGGAGTAAGGGAGGAAACTAGACCTCTAGGCATATACCAAAAGTCCTCTATATCCTACTACATAGATACTTGTTCATCCATGCTCATTGCTGCTTCTTTCACAATAGCTGGGAGATGGAATCTGATAGATATCAAATGATGGATGAATAATGAATATGTGGTGTATATATACACAATGGAATTTTACTCAGCAGGAAAGAAAATTAATTTACAAAAATTGTAAGTATATGGATAAAACATGGAAATATTATCTTGAGTGAGGTAACCCAAACCTTGAAAGGCAAACATCGGCTGTTGTCTCTCATATGTGGATCCTAGCTTCCAGACTAGTTCTGCACATTTTACTTGAAGCACCTGTGGAAATTAGAGAACGTGGAAAGGGCCTTTTGGGGCACATGGCTTAAGCAAACAGGGATAGTAGAACAGAGATGAAATGAAAGCAGAGAGGGTGATTCTGGGCAGAAAGAAGAGAGAAGTTGGTAGATGGGAGAGGAATGAGGGTAACAGGATATCCAAGATGAAAGGTATACAAAAATTTCATTCAGAAGCCTATTACTTTGTAAGCTCATTTAAAAAATATTATTTCTTCATTTTCCCCTAGGACTCTGGCCTGTCTGGTCTCATGTTCTTGTCCACTCAAGCAGTGTAGGGAATGGGTTCCATCTCATGGAGTGGGTGGTAAATCTACTAAGATATTGGTTGGTTACTTCAACAAACTTTGTCCCATTATTGCAGTAGCACATCTTGCGTGCAGGTAACTACTGTAGACCAAAGGGTTTAGAGTGCAAAGAACTTTCCAGTACCATGAACTTCTAGTTTATAGGTATAAAAGCGCTAGGTAGGTACCAGTTTGACTTCTCCATGCTCAGTGAGTTGGTAAGGTACTGTTTTCAGCACTAGGGCCTTACCATCAGTTTATAGAAAGCCACCCATAGCCTTGGAAATAGCCTGAGTTGTTTGGGAGTTCCCATGGGACACCTTTGGCCAACAATTCAATTAGATGTAACCCATTCCTGATACTGGAGTCTTCATTTGGCGATATGAAGTATCTAGCTGGGACTCTGTTTGCACTGTTATTTGATGATTTCATTTACATGGACTTATTTTAGGAAGCTGTACTGTATTGGGTTTCCACTCATTCCTTAGTTTATATATCCTTGTCTGAATTGTGTCCTTTTCTCTCCCCCAAGTTTGATTCTCTTGTTCCAGCCACCGCCCCCACTCCATTCATCTATAACATTCTACTATACTCATAGATCGATGCCTTGCTCAGCCACCATCAGAGAAGCTTCTCTCAGCAGTACATGGAACGAATACAGAGACTCACAGTCAGACAATGTACAGAGAGGGAGAGACACTCAGTCCTAAATGGGGTATCCTCATCAAATCCCTTACATCAGGGAACCCTGTGGAAAATAAGGTGTAACAATTGTACGAGCCAGACAGAATGATGTGCACATAGGACACAAGGCCTTCTTAGGCAGGACCATCACACATATGAACTCACGGAGATAGTGGTAGAATACATAGGGGGTGAATGGGTCTGGGCCAGATGTCCCTAGCACTGACAGAAGAAGTGGACACACACACACACCCATCCCTAACCAACCTGCTATCTCCAATTGAGAACCACTCACAAATGAAAACTTAAGTTTTCCCCCATGGAGTCTCACTGGGGATACAAACCACTCTTAAGGGCGAGGTCTATACCCAGCAGAAGATGGTCAACACAAAACAAACTCAGTGCATTGTTGGTGGTTATTTGTCTCATAATGTTTTGTCAGGGTTTATTTTTTCCTTAGAGGTTCCTTGTGTATGTATTATAATTTCCAGATTTGCATTTTTATGGGATTCCCATGTGTGAAAACATGTGTATCTCTGTACCCATATGGAGTTCTTGTGCTTTTGCTCTGGCTATTTTCTTGTTTGTTTGTTTGTTTGTTTGTTTGTTTGTTTGTTTGTTGCTATTCTGGTGTGTTTGTTTTGTTTTATTATATTTCATTATCATTCTTTAGATGACAATTTGTTTTCTGAGACAGAAAGAGTGGGGTTTCGGATTGGAGGGAGGTAGGTTGGATCTTGGAGGAGTTGCAGGACTTCCAGTTATATGTAATTGGAATATAATGAGTTAAAAAATCTATTTTCAATAGAAGAAAAATAGAAAAAAATGTTATTTCTTTAAAAAGAACTAGAATGGTGAAGTCCTGTATGGCTTGATAATGCTGTTAGTAAGAGTTGTGTATTGCTAACCAAGAATCACAGTATCGAGTACAGGGTATGATCCCTCTCAGGTCTCTGAGGTGGTTGAAGAATAGGTAGCTAGAGTCTCATAGTTAAATTTTGAGTTGTTTAGGAATCAAGAGGGTGTTCTGGATCTAAGAAGATGTTTTTAATATTGTGATACAAGTTAGTATGAAAGCTGAGTTAGATATAGAACTTTAAACTCATGGAGATGGTTAGATAGTAGAATGTTAAAGTCAGGTGCCAAATACATATAGACTGGACACTGGGGATGTATGCTAAGCCATATAACTCTCATAATTTCTGTTGTTTTGTATGGTATTTATTGTTATAAGAGAAAGAACAATTTGTTGGACTGAAAGGGGAAGCTGTTGTGGGGGGGGAGATACACCTTAAACTAAAAAAAAAAGGGTAGAGGATGGGGGGTTGAGAGGGAAGAGGGTGGAAGGGTGGGACTGGAAGGGGGGTAGGGAGGGGATTGTTATTGAGCTGTAACTTGAAGAAATAAAAAATAAATTATATAAAAAAAGAAATAGCCAGAGGCTTTTGCCATTCCTCTTGGCTGCTCAGCAGATCCAGATGATATAATTCTACTGCTGAAGACACCACACATTTTGAGAAATAAAACTGTACCTGAGCTGTAAACTCCCTCCCTCATGGCCATTTCCCTGCATTAAAAGAAGTTATTCAGGCTTGTGGGGGAGTTTTCTCCCAGCTAAAAACCCTATGAACTTAAAAAAAAAAAAAAAAAAAGCTCCAAGATAAGGTGTATTAACTGGTGAAATAGTGGCATGACTTTTGTAGGCGTTATCAAGTGCTCTCTGATTAGATGTTTAAGGGCCACTGCAGGAGGGAACCTATGCCTGGTACCGTAACCTGATCAAAGACACATGGCTGAAGAAGCCATTGACCCTAGGGGAGACCTTAATCCTCCCCTGTTCAGTTAAACTGACAGATCTTCAAATTGTGTGTGTTTATATAAGTTAACTACCTATCTTTATATCCATTGACAAATGTTACTCTGAGCCTTAATAAAAGAAGCGGCCCTTTACCATGACTGGTAGTCAAGGAAGAGACTCAAGGTACTAAGACTAACTGAGCACTGAGTGCTCAGCTCAAAAAGAAACAGTTATAGCACTTCTTTAAGGCTCAGAGAATATTGCAGAAGGCAGCAAGAGTGAGAAGACAGGGAGAAGGATTTTGAAATGCCTTCCACTGGGCATGGTACAGCCACTGCAATCATGAACTCAAAGCAACTTCAGTTACTTGCACTTGCCTATGCAATCTTGGATGAAGAAAGGGCTCTTGGGACCCTACATCTTTGCCCTGAACTACTAGCAACTTGTAGTTTGCTGGCTGGGAAGCAAGTATACTTTCAAGTCCAAGATCACACAGACAGTCTTAATTTAACTCCATGAGTCACAAGACAAAACAAAACATGAATCTGTGAAAGGGCTTTTAGGCAGAAGGGAGGATTGACAGGGGTGGGACAGAGATGAGAAATGATGGCGATGAAAATAACTAAGGTGCATTATATACATATGTGAAATTGTAAAGAATCAATTTAATTAATAAACACTGGTGGGTATGTGCCTATGTGTCTGTGTGTGTATGCATACGTGCGTGCATGCATGTGTGTGTGTGCACCTTAAAACATGCCAGACATAGAAGAATCAACAAGTTCACCAGTAGCTGTCTGGTTATTGATGGTTTCGATGTGTCTCTGTGATGGTTCTGCTATATTTATTAGCTGAACTAAAGAAGATGGAAATCCAAATAAAATATAAAAATTTCATAGATAAATTTAAAGCAGTCTGAAAAAGAAATTTAAATTTAAACATGTATATTAGATAAAAAGGATTAGGGATGTAAGCTCCCTCTCTAAGGACACTTAAAACAAGCAAAAAATTTTCTGCTTTTGAAAACCTATGCACTAGAAGGAAGCCATCCCTGCTCAGAAATCTCACGAATATTTGTAAGATATGGAAAGAAATTTCATAACTATATAATTTTACAAGCTAAATATATGGACAAAAAAATTAATGCATTATCACAAAACACAATGATTTTCCGATAAGGACATATATAGAATTAACAACAGTAGTCATCAGAGAACTAACTATAGATTAAAGCAATGACACATTGCACAAGAAGGATATAATTAAGAAGGTCCGCAGTCAAGGGATCCAAGATGGCGGCGGCCCGCTCCGATGTATTTTGTTCTCGGGGGAAACAGTCAAAGGGTGGCGGGTGTTGCAGGATGCTGTACAAATGGATCTGGGGGGCTCGAACCCCCTGGGCCTCACCCAACTACCCAGGGAACATTGGGGGTCCCTGGGCAGGACGCTCCCTCCCACTCTCGGGGAAGCCGCTGAATCCAGGAATCGGGATCCACCCTCCCCCACCAGGAGAGACACACCCGGTAAATTCCAATCTAATACCCAGCTGGCAGATTCAGACTCCACGCAGATATAATCTCCAGCCTGCTGGGCACCCCCAGATCTCACACAGTTGATCCAGCTATCTGGCGAAAGGTTGGGACCCATGGAAGTGCACTCAGCTCAGCTGCAGAATGCCATCAGACTGCAGATTGCAACCCACTCCAGTATATGGGAACTTAGTCGAGCGTGATGTCACTTGCTAGTCTCCAGACCAGGACCGTGGGAACGGCAAGGCTATTGGGGATGAAGGCAGATTTACCCACAACAGCAGCCAACCCTGGGCTAATTGTGAGGTATTTGCAAGTGCTGTATATCGGACTTATTTACAAGTACTGGCCCGAACCAGAGCTTACAGGAACATAGCTCCACCCCCTGGATTAGTTAGGTCTCCACCGGATTAGTTAGGTCTCCACCTAGGAGGCAGGGCTGAAAGACTCACCTTATAGGGGTGGAGTAAAGCAATTCGACTCCTACACCAAAGTGCCCCCTGTGGACCCAAGTCTAGAAGACAGCTAGAATTTTCCAATGGCCAGAGGCCCCAGACCAAAAAAAAAAAAAAAAAAAAAAAAAACAGAACAGATTGACTCCAACAAAAGAAAGCAATGCTATTTCATCCAGCCCGGACCACCTCACCACAGCTGAAACACATGAAAACAAGGACAATTCTACATTGTGGAAAGAGATAGAATCCTTTCAAGAAGAATGTAAATCTATAAAGGAATTCAAAGAAGCCGCAATTGCACATACGAAATTGATGGAAAACCCCATTAGAGAACTTCAGAACAAGGTGAGTCAACTTGAACAAGAAAAAGAAAGGGCAATGGAAGACTTCCAGGCAAGGACAAGCAAACTGGAGCAGGAAATGTACAAAACAAATAACATCACTCAAGAAATGAAAATGGAAATAGAAACAATAAAGAAAACACAGTCAGAGTTAAAAATGGAAATGGAGAATCAAGGGAAGAGAACAGGAACTATGGATTTGAGTACCAAAAATAGGATTCAAGAGGTGGAAGACAGGATCTCAGGCATGGAAGATTCGATGGAAGAAATCAATACAACATCCAAAGAAAATGAGAAAGCTAAAAAATCTCTCACCCACAATATCCAAGATATCAAGGACTTAATTAAAAGACGGAACCTAAGAATTATAGGCATAGAGGAAAAAGAAGACTCCTGACTCCATGGTCCAGGAAATATCTTCAACAAAATCATAGAAGAAAACTTCCCAAACCTAAACAAAGAGATGCCAGTAAAAATCCAAGAGGCTTACAGAAAACCAAACAGATTAGATCAGAAAAGAAACTCCTCTCACCACATAATAATAGAAACTCCAAATGTAGAGAACAAAGAAAGGATATTAAAAGCTGTAAGAGAAAAAGGCCAAGTCACATACAATGGCAGACCCATCAGAATTACACCTGACTTCTCAGAAACTTTAAAAGCTAGAAGGGCCTGGACAGATGACCTACAAACCCTGAGAGAACATGGGTGCCCAGCCAGACTACTATACCCAGCAAAACTCTCTTCCAAAATAGATGGAGAAAACAAGATATTCCATGACAAAATCAAATTTAAACAATATCTCCTCACTAACCCAGCCCTACAGAAGATCCTAGAAGGAAAATTGAACACAGAGAAGATAACTACACCCAAGAAAACAGAGGAAATAGAAACCTCCACAGCAACTAAACAAAAGAAACACAAGACGACCAGCTATACCAAAATAATGGGGAATAACAACCCCTGCTCACAAATATCCATCAACATCAATGGACTCAACTCGCCAATAAAAAGACACAGACTTAAAGACTGGATCCGTAAACAAGACCCATCTTTTTGCTGCATACAAGAAACACATCTCACTATTGAAGATAGACACTACCTCAGAGTAAAGGGCTGGGAAAAGGTTTTCCAAGAAAATAGACCCAGGAAACAAGCTGGAGTAGCCACCCTAATATCTAACAAAATAGACTTCCAATTGAAATTAATAAAAAAAGACAGAGAAGGGCATTACATACTCATTAAAGGAAATATTCATCAAGAGGACATCTCAATATTGAACATCTATGCCCCAAATACAAAGGCACCTACATTTATAAAAGAAACGCTTCTAACACTTAAATCGCACATCAACCCAAACACTTTAGTAGTGGGAGACTTCAACATCCCACTCACAACTATGGACAGATCATCAAGGCAGAAGCCAAACAGAGAAATAATGAGTCTAACAGAGATCATGAACCCAGTAGACCTAACAGATATCTATAGAATGTTTCACCCAAACACAAAAGAATACACGTTCTTCTCAGCACCTCACGGAACCTTCTCCAAAACCGACCATATAGTTGGACACAAAGCAAGGTTCAACAGACACAAGAAAATTGAAATAACCCCTTCTATCTTATCAGACCACCATGGAATAAAGGTGGACTTCAAGAGCAAAAGAATCAACAGAAAGTCTACACACACATGGAAATTGAACAACTCTTCTCTAGAGGACCACTGCGTCAGGGAAGAAATAAAGAAGGAAATCAAAGACTTCTTAAAATCCAACGGAAATGAAGACAAAACATACCCAAACCTATAGGACACAATGAAAGCTGTGCTACGAGAAAAGATCATAGTACTAAGTGCCTTCAAAAAGAAAATTGTGACAGCTAATATTAGCGAATTAACAGCTAAACAGGGTGAATCAGAAAAAAAAAAAAGAAGCAAACACTCCCAAGAGGAGCAGAAAGCAGGAAATCATCAAACGTAGGGCTGAAATCAACAACTTAGAAACAGAAAGAACTTTACAAAGAATCAATGAAACCAAGAGTTGGTTCTTTGAGAAAATCAACAAAATAGACAGACCCTTAGCAAAATTAAGTAAAAGGCAGAAGGAAAAAACCCAAATCAACAAAATCAGAAATGAAAAGGGAGAAATAACAAGAGACATTGAAGAAATCCAAAGCATATTTGCATCCTACTTTAAAAATATATACTCCACAAATTTGAAAACTTAAGTGAAATGGACAATTTTCTTGATAGATTCCAACTACTAAAGCTAAATCAAGATCAGATAAACAGATTAAACAGCCCAATAACCTCTAAGGAAATAGAAACAGTTATTAAAAATCTCCTAGCCAAAAAAAAGCCCAGGGTCAGATGGCTTTGGAACGGAATTCTACCAGACCTTCAAAGAGGAGCTAACACCATTACTCTTCAAACTCTTCCACCACATAGAAACAGAAAGAACACTGCCAAACTCATTCTATGAGGCCACAGTCACCCTGACTCCTAAACCACACAAAGACCCAACAAAAAAAGAGAACTTCAGACCAATCTCCCTCATGAACATAGATGCAAAAATACTTAATAAAATACTAGCAAACCGAATTCAAGAACACATCAAAAGTATCATACATCATGATCAAGTAGGCTTCATCCCAGGAATGCAGGGACAGTTCAACATACGAAAGTCTATCAATGTCATTCACCATATAAACAAGATGAAAGGAAAAACAACATGATAATCTCACTAGATACAGAAAAAGCATTTGACAAAATCCAACACCCCTTCATGCTAAAAGTCCTGGAGAGAACGGGCATACAAGGACCATACCTAGAAATAATAAAGGCAATATACAGCAAGCCAGTGGCCAACATCAAATTAAATGGAGAGAAGCTTGAAGCATTTCCTCTAAACTCAGGGACAAGACAAGGATGTCCAC
Organism: Lophiomys imhausi; assembly: GCA_907164525.1. Lineage (NCBI taxonomy): Eukaryota > Metazoa > Chordata > Mammalia > Rodentia > Muridae > Lophiomys > Lophiomys imhausi. The sequence continues at coordinate 341,814 of CAJQZJ010034075.1, forward strand.
TTTCACCATATCTCTTCAATATAGTACTTGAAGTTCTTGCTAGAGCAATAAGACAACTAAAGGACATCAAGGGGATAAACGTCGGAAATGAAGAAGTCAAATTATCCCTATTTGCAGATGATATGATAGTATACAAAAGCGACCCCAAAAATTCTACCAGAGAACTCTTACAGCTGATAAACACCTTCAGCAAAGTGGCTGGATACAAAATTAATTCAAAAAAATCAGAAGCCCTTCTTTATACAACAAACAAATGGACTAAGAAAGAAATAAGGGAAACAACCCCCTTAACAATAGCCACAAACAATACAACATACCTGGGGATAACTCTAACCAAGCAAGTAAAGGACCTGTACAAGAATTTCAATCTCTTGAAGAAAGAAATGGAAGAGGCCTTTAGAAGATGGAAAGATCTCCCATGCTCATGGATAGGTAGGATCAACATAATAAAAATGTCCATCCTACCTAAAGCAATATATAGATTCAATGCAATTCCTATCAAAATACCAACACAATTTTTTATAGACTTGGAAAGAGCTATTCTCAATTACATATGGAACAACAAAAAGCCCAGAATAGCTAAATCAATCCTGTACAATAAAAAAATATCTGCAGGTATCACCATGCCAGATTTCAAGCTGTACTACAGAGCAATAGTTGTAAAAACAGCATGGGATTGGTACAGAAACAGACCAGCAGATCAATGGAATCGATGTGAAGATCCAGAAATGGACACACACACTTATGGCCACCTAATTTTTGACAAAGAAGCCAAAAAGGCACAATGGAAGGACAGCATCTTCAACAAATGGTGCTGGTCCATCTGGATGTCCACCTGTAAAAGAATGAAATTAGACCCATACTTATCACCTTGTACAAAACTTAAGTCCAAGTGGATCAAAGACCTTAAAATAAGGCCAGTCACACTAAATCTACTAGAAGAAAAAGTAGGAAAAACCCTCGAACTCATTGGCACAGGTGACAACTGCCTGAACAGAACACCAACAGCTCAAGACCTGAGATCAACAATCAATAAATGGGACCTCATGAAACTGAAAAGCTTCTGTAAGGCAAAAGACACTGTCATTCGAACAAAATGGCAGCCTACACACTGGGAGAAAATCTTCACCAACCCCACATCTGACAGAGGGCTAATATCCAAAATCTACAAAGAACTCAAGAAATTAAATGCCAAGAAACCAAATAATCCAATCAAAAAATGGGGGACGGAGCTAAATAGAGAATTCACAAAGGAGGAATCCCTAATGGCTGAGAGATACTTGAAGAAATGCTCAACATCCTTAACATCAGAGAAATGCAACTCAAGACTATTCTGAGATTCCATCTCACACCTGTCAGAATGGCTAAGATCAAGAGCTCAAATGACAGCACATGCTGGCGAGGGTGTGGAGAAAGGGGTAAACCTACTCCATTGCTTGTGGGAGTGCAGCCTTGTGCAAACCACTATGGAGGTCAGTCTGGCGATACCTTAGAAAACTTGGAATAACTTTGCCTCAGGACCCAGCCATACCACTTCTGGGTATACACCCAAATGTCTCCTCACAGAATCATAAGGAAGTTTACTCATCTATGTTCATAGCAGCCTTATTTGTAATAGCTAGAAACTGGAAACAACCCAGATGTCCCTCAACCAAAGAATGGGTTAAAAAACTGTGGTACATCTACACAATGGAATATTATTCAGCTATCAGGAACAATGAAATTATGCAATTTGCAGCCAAATGGATGGAACTAGAAAAGCTCAT
>CAJQZJ010034075.1:353579-385051 GCA_907164525.1 Lophiomys imhausi
ATGAGCTTTTCTAGTTCCATCCATTTGGCTGCAAATTGCATAATTTCCTTGTTTCTGATAGCTGAGTAGTATTCCATTGTGTATGTACCACAGTTTTTTAATCCATTCTTCAGTTGAGGGACATCTGGGTTGTTTCCAGTTTCTAGCTATTACAAATAAGGCTGCTATGAACATAGATGAGGAAACTTTCTTGTGATTTGGTGAGGAATCATTTGGATGTATACCCAGAAGTGGTATGGCTGGGTAACAAGGCAGAGCTATTCCAAGTTTTCTAAGATATCGCCAGACTGACCTCCATAGTGGTTGTACAAGCCTGCACTCCCACCAGCAATGGAGGAGGGTTCCTCTTTCTCCACACCCTCGCCAGCATGTGTTGTCATTTGAGCTTTTGATCTTAGCCATTCTGACAGGTGTGAGATGGAATCTCAGAGTGGTCTTGAGTTCCATTTCTCTGATGATTAAGGATGCTGAGCATTTCTTCAAGTGTCTCTTGGCCATTAGGGATTCCTTCTTTGTGAATTCTCTGTTTAACTCTGTTCCACAATTTTTTTAGTGGATTTTTTGTTTTCTTGGCATTTAATTTCTTGAGTTCTTTGTAAATTTTGGATAGTAGCCCTTTGTCAGATGTGTGGTTGGTGAAGATTTTTTCCCAATCTGTTGGCCGCTGTTTTGTTCAAATGACAGTGTCTTTTGCCTTACAGAAGCTTTTCAGTTTCATGAGGTCCCAGCTGGTCTATGTCTATACCAGTACCATGCTGTTTTTATTACTATTACTCTTTAATATAGCTTAAAATCTGGGATGGTGATACCTCCAGATGATTTTTTATTATACAGGATTGATTTAACTATTCTGGGTTTTTTCTTATTCCATATGAAGTTGAGAATTGTTCTTTCCAGGTCGGTAAAAAAAATTGAATTGGTATTTTGATACGAATTGCATTGAATCTGTATATTGCTTTTGGTAAAATGGTCATTTTGTCATGTTGATCCTATCTATCTATGAGCATGGGAGATCTTTCCATATTCTGATGTCTTCTTCAATGACTTGAAATTCCTGTTGTACAGGTCTTTAACTTGCTTGGTTAGGGTTACCCCCAGGTATTTTTTTTTGATTGTGGCTATTGTGAATGGTGGTGTTTCCCTGATGTCTTTCTCAGCCCATTTTTATTTTGTATAAAGAAGGGCTACCGATTTTCTTGAATTAATTTTGTATCTACCCACTTTGCTAAAGGTGTTATCAGTTGTAGGAGTTCTCTGGCCACTTATGTATACTATCATATCATCTGTGAATAGGGATACTTTGACTTAGACCTTAAAATAAAGTCCAACACACTAAATCTACTAGAAGAGTAAGTGGGGAAAAGCCTCAAACTCATCAGCACAGGTGACAACTTCCTGAACAGAACACCAATAGCTCAGTACCTGAGATCAACAATCAATAAATGGGACTTCATGAAACTGAAAAGCTTATGTAAGGCAAAGGACACTGTCATTAGAACAAAATGGCAACCTACAGATTAGGAAAAGATCTTTCCCACCCCACATCTGACAGAGGGCTAATATCCAAATTTATAAAGAACTCAAGAAATTAAACATTAACAAACCAAATAATCCAGTCAACAAATGGGGTACAGAGTTAAACTGAGAATTCACAAAAGAGGAATGTCTAATGACCGAGAGACACTTGAAGAAATACTCAACATCCCTAATCATCAGAGAAATGCAACTCAAGACAATTCTGAGAATCCATTTCACACATGTCAGAATGACTAATATCAAAAACTCAAATGACAGTACATGCTGGCAAGGTTGTGAAGAAAAGGGAACTCTCCTCCATTGCTGGTGGGAGTGCAAACTTGTACAACCGCTATGGAAATCAGTTTGTCAATATCTTAGAAAACATGAAATAGCTCTACCTCAAGATCCAGCCATACCACTCCTGGGTATACATCCAAATGATTCCTCACCAAACCAACAGGACTTCTCCTCAACTATGTTCATAGAAGCATTATTTGTAATAGCTAGAAACTGTGAACAACCCAGATGCCCCTCAACTGATGAATGGATAAAAAACCTGTGGTACATTTACACCATGGAGTACTACTCAGCCATCAGAAACAAGGAAATCTTGCAATTTTCTGCCAAATGAATGGAACTAGAAAAGCTCATTCTGAGTGAGCTAACCCAGACCCAGAAAGATGCACATGGCATCTACTCACTTATAACTAGATTTAGCCATATAATACAGGATAACTATCCTACAACCAACAGACTGAATGGAACAGGAACATAGACTTTGTTACTTGTTAGTAGGATACCTTACTCTAGTGGAACTGCCATGTAGGCCCTAAATACAAGAGGAAGCTCATAGCGCTCCTATGGCTGCTGAACTGAAGGGGACTGATTTGTAGGGCTCCACACACTGGAGGAATATGATAGGTAGGAGAAGGGGGAGATGGTGGGAGGGTGAGAGGTTGTGCCTGGGAGGGGTGGAGGCAAGGAACTGTGTTGGAGATGTAAATTGAAGTAATAAATAAACTTCAAATAAATAATCAATTAATCAATTAAGTACAAACAGCTTTGGAAAATGTCAGTACCTGTACAGATTAACATACTTTCAACCCATGAAATTCACTTAAGACTCTGTCCAAAGAAATGCAAGTGTGTATTCTCACAAAGGTTTATCCTTAATTGCCAGCAGGTTATTCTTAACAGTCAGTTGAAGGAATGACCAAAAGGCAGAAGATTCAGAGATTCATAAAGTGGAATACCACTCAGCAATGAAACCTGAAACTTCCAATCATGTGGCTGAAGCTTTGGTGGAACGCTAGAAAAGACCTCATGGTCTAGGAAGAGAAGACAATGCACTACAGGCCTTGGATTTCAAGTACAGGTGAGAGTGATGAATATTGGAGGAATAGATCTTCTGGAGGTGATAAAGAAATGTTCCGTGTCTTAATAATGGTGGTGACTACATGGGGGCTTCACATTTGACAGTACTCCTCCATACACAACCCAGGGAGGTTGTAGTTTAATATATATATAAGGGGCACCCAATGAATTGATTTCTTAAAAATGCATGTATAGAAATTAAAGAAAACAAGTGCAGATATTATAGTTATTATGTCTGTATGGTAGGCTTATGGATGATTTCTCATCTTTCTTTTATTATAGTTTAAATTCCCAAAATGACTATGTAAATGTCAGTGATTTGAACATTACATTATGTATACATGTATGAGCACACGCTACCCCCAAAATACTTTGTTTTATGAGTTGAAAATGAAAGTGTATATGAGAGAGAAAGAGAGAGAGAGAGAGAGAGAGAGAGAGAGAGAGTGTGTGTGTGTGTGTGTGTGTGTGTGTGTGTGTGTGTGTGTGACTTAAAGAAAAGTCAGTGTAAACAGGGTTAACAGATCCCATCTAGTATTCATGTTTAAAAACAGACTTGTATGAATATTTTTTTCATCATGATTCAGGCTCTAGGTTCCTGCCCCTTGTTTCTTTCTGGCCTTCTGAGACCCAGGCATGCCACACCCTTCAGGGAGTCACTGGGCCTGATGATAGGCAATAGACCCTTTACTCAGCAGCTGCTGAGAGAGCCTATCTTTCTTCAGAAAGTCATTACAAGCTTTCTAGGAAGAACCCCATACACAGGGAAGCCCTTTGTGTAGTTTTATGCCCTCTACCTCTTGAAATTGTTTCTTTCTCCTTTACCAGCTCCTGTCTTTGCTTTTTGACACTGGAAGAAATCCCTCTGACTGCCTAGGAGGTTTGATGACACAAAGGATCCTCTTCATTCCTTCTCCATTCTCCTCAGTCCTAGACTATCCTCCTCCCTTTACTTTTCTCCTTCCTCTTCCATCCCTTTTATCTACCTCCTCCACTTCCTTCCTCCTTCTTCCTCCATTCTCTTCCTTTTTCCATTTTCCTTTAGCCCACCCATCCTGTTCCTTCTTTCTCCTTCCAACTTTTTTCTCCTTCTCCATTACCCTCTCTTTTTCCCCAATTCTCCTCCTCCTTTCCCTGTTTGAAGAGCACATCACATGTGTATCACTAGTTGTGGATGCACACCTCCTCTAAGACAAGTGAAACTTTCTCATCCACTTGGTACAAAACAAGATACTGCATCAGGACCAGAGTGAACAGCCCTGGAACAACTGTGTCAAGGACAACATGTATTCCCAGGCAGAGGAGGTGAGGTTGAGATGCACTAGCAAGTGGGCTAAATTCAAGGCAACTAGTAAACCTTTTTCCATTTTCACTGTGCCTCTTTATCCAGCACAAAAATTGTTGAGAAGGCCACACTGAATATGTTATACCCTTGCCTAGTCATACTTCTACTCCTGCAATAAAATTGAGGTACCATAAAGGCAGAGGGCTGATGAAAGGGAAAGGCCTATACCTGCCATCCCTGAGAAGTTGATACAGACAGGATTAAAAGTAGTAACCAGGTCAGGGCTATAGAAACTTTAGTCCAGTTACATAAATTCCCCCAGGTACATGCTGAACTGGGGGAGGTAATTATTAGATACTGACTCTGTGTCTGCAATAACACGCATAGCCTTCTTGACAGTAAATATGTGTTTATGTATAGAAGGAAGATAGGGAAATACAGGCTCCACGGGATTCATCCAATAATATGTGTGACAGTTCCTAAATCATCTTCAATTTTTTCTCATTCTTATGAGAGATGATAAACCTCAATATCATTCTAATGGGAAAATCTGTGTTATCTGAAAAGCTCCAGTCTTGTCAGTATTTTACAAGGGCCCCTGTAAATGATAAAATGTGTCTTTGATTGGTGGGAAATGAATCCATTGGTTCCATGAATCAATACTGATAGCTGCAGAAAGAGAAATTGTCATTGACGTGTCATGCCAGATTAGATTCCAAAGGTCCTTGTATCCTCTCTCCTTCTGTTCTTAATACTGCATTAAAAAGAGGCTTCATAGAGCATCCTGTCTGCTGGGAGCATGGCTTGGAATGGAGTTACCATAAAGGCAGAGGGCTGATGAAAGGGAAAGGCCTATACCTGCCATCCCTGAGAAGTTGATACAGACAGGATTAAAAGTAGTGACCAGGTCAGGGCTATAGAAACTTTAGTCCAGTTACATAAATTCCCCCAGGTGCATGCTGAACTGGGGGGAGGTAATTATTAGACACTGACTCTGTGTCTGCAATAACATGCATAGTCTGTTATTCACCTGACACAGATACTCACAAGCAAACTTTGAGACTGTGATCTTCTCCCTTTGGGTGTTTCTGAGTCAAGAGGAAAGAAAAGGTGCTCTAATGAAAGGAGTGACTGAATAGACCTTTGTAAATTCTTAATCACACATAAGATACAATACATTAATTCACATGCAAATTTTTATTTGTCTCCAATATATGGATTTAGAACTATATTTCTAAGTTGCTTGGCATCAAACATATGTAGGCAGTGTTCCACCACTGTGTACTATAGACACAGACCTTCAGGTACATTCAATGAGAAATTTACTTACTCTAAAGAGAATAATACATATGCCTATAAATTAAAATGTCTGAAGTTTTTTTTAATGTATCCTTGCTTGTTAAGGTTATTAATAGTATTTCAATAAATTGGGTTTTCCATTACAGCTTAGAGCCAACTTAGATGAATCAGAAAGCCAAAATGTAAAAATAAAAGCAAAAATATATGCATAGTTTCCTAGCTTCCCCACCTCAATCTGTACTCATTGTGATGGTCTGGTGATAAATGTCCTTAAACGCTTACGTATTTGAACATGTGGCCCCCAGTTGATGGCACTTTTTAAGAGAGGTTATGGAACCTTGAGGATGTTGATGGCCTGCGCTATAGGAAATATGTCACTGGGTAGAGGCTGTGACAGTTTATGGTCTCTTCCAGCTTGTTCTCTGCTCCTGGATTGTGAGCAGAAACGTGATCTCCATGCTTCCTACTCTGGCCACCCCACCATCATGGACCCCAGACTTTAACCATAAGCCAAATTAAGCTGCTGCTTCCGCAAGTTGCTTTGGGTTATTGTTTTATTTGTTAGCAACAAAAGTAACTAATATACTCATTGTGGGGACTAGAATATACAATAATGTGTTCATAAGAAGCCTTCTTTGAGAAATAAAACTAAAATCATATTTTTAAAATACAATTCATATATTTCTGGAATTTCTAAAGGATAATTGAGTCTGTTCATCAAACTAATGAGGTAAATAAGATTGGCATATTGGCAACTTAAATGTATGATTTTTATTTTCATCAGATTTTTTTTTTAAAGATTTATTTTATTTATTTTATGCATATGAGTGCTCTATCTGCATGTACACCTGCGTTCCAGAAGAGGGCACCAGATCACATTGTGGATGGTTGTGAGCCACCATGTGGTTGCTGGGAATTGAACTCAGGACCTTTGGAAGAGCACTAGGCAGTGCTCTTAACCGCTGAGCCATCTCTCCAGCCCCTATTTTCATCAGATTTATGTCTTCCCTTTGAGTCTATATTAAGTAGCTCTTCTGAGACTGACAGGCATTTTTTTATATTTTATAAAGAATAGAGTGTGGTGTACAGCTAAATAATCTTGGGGCTGTATTGATGTCACCTTTGCTCATAAAAAACAGTCATTGTGGGAGATACCCTAAATAACAGTATACTGCTCAGATGTCACCTAGAAACCCTATGTAATCCTAGGATTCTGAACAGCTCAACTAAACTCTGCTTCCTGGTGGAACAGAGCAATAACCTTCAATGCCTTATATCTTCTATAGTTCATATTCTCTTACCTACAGAAACTTTAGCATACCACAATAGTCTCTACCATAGTTCTGAATAATTAAGGAATAAGACAATGGAAGAATTGAAATAAAGAGTAAGGAAAAATTGTATAACCATTATGGAAAACCATGTGATGGTTCCCTGTGTGTGTGTGTGTGTGTGTGTGTGTGTGTAAGAGAGAGAAAGTCACAAGGTCAGTGTGTTGAAAAGATAGCAGGATTCTCATGTCTTTGATGCACTAGTCACAATAGTGATAAAGAATCATCCTAAGTGTCTATTAACTGATGATGGGTAAAAAGACAGATTTAAAAAAAAGTACATACAGTGGAATACCATGCAGCCACAAAAGTTGAAATCATATTATCTGCAACATAGTAGATAGAAACCAAGATTATTATGTTAAATGAACTAAGCAAGCACAGAACAACAAATGCCACGTGATCTCACTTGGATTTAGAATATAAAAGTGTAGGTCACATAGAAGTTGGAAGTAAAGTTGTGATAGCCAGAGGCTAGGAAGAGTGAAGGAAGAGGCAATCAAGCAGTTGAGGGATGGATGTTAGGTCATGTTAGGAAGGAGTAGGACATTCAGGAAGCTATCGTATGTCATTGGGACTGTAGCTGGCAGTAATATGCTGCACACTTCTCAGTGACCCTGGAATATGGGTTCTCGAAAGTATCCACTATAAAATGACAAAGGCACCAGGAGGTGAATTTGGCATCATTTAAGTCATTATATTATTAGCACATGTTTCAAAACACCACTTGGCCCATTTATATGAACACCTTTGATCTTTGCAACAGTTAAAAGTAAGTTTAAAAATTAAATAGAATGGGTTCATAGCTGGAGGAAGAGGCTCAGAATGTTAGATATATGTGCTTTTGTAGTAGTTATTTTTGTCAATGATGTGATAAAATACCTGACAGACACAGGCAGGAAGGAAAGGATCCATGATATTGGGGATGGCACAGAGGAGCTAGGGGATGGCAGTATGTGGAGGAGGCTCCTACAACCAGAAAGGAGAACCTGTGGCTCCAATTGGGTTCAGGGATAATCTTCAAAGTTCCACTCCTGGTGACTTACTCCTGCTGGCCATACCCTATTTCCCAAAGACTGCACAACCTTCAAACTAATGCACAATCCAGGGACCCAATACTCAGATCACTAGTCCATGTGGGACATTGCAGATGAAGGCTGTAACAGCTACTTCACACTGACCCTCAGAATCCATCCGGAGCAGCTTGGGATCAAGTCCAAGGTAATGGCTGCCCATCCTTCTGCTTTCACAAATCCTGCCCCGGAAAGACAATCTTCAGGTCTGATCTCTTATGATAGACAGATCACCCCAAGCAGAAGAGGCTGAGCTAACAGTTTCAGGCTCTTTTTTTTCCCAAAGTCTCCACCTGGACTGTACCATAACTCTAGGGAAAGAATGGCTAAATGACACACAAATAAGCTGCCATCCAGATAAATTCACACCCTAACTCGCAATGAGTTGAGCTTCTGTTTTAACTGTATAATCCAAGGAAGTCAGAAATCCCCACTGTGCATGATGTATCCAGCTTCCTGGTGCCTTCCCAGAGCATTGGTGGCCAACCAAGCTATTGAGGCCATATGCATACTCTGTGGTCTGTGTGGATTGGCAATATCTACCAAAAGTAGGCAGGGAAAGTTTATAACTGAGCATTGCTGGAATCTCCCTTCAGAGTCCTGGGTAAGAGTCTCGGCAAAGCCAGAAACTATGCAAGGAATGAGGGGAAGCTTTGTAATCTCTACTCCAATTTGTCCTAGAAAATATTTTCTATGTTACTCCTCAATCCATTTCCTGCCAAGTATAAGGGTCAAAGATATGCTTCCCCACATATTGCCATCCATAATTCTGAACTGTTTCCTCTCTCACAAAACTGCAGAGCTGCCCATTGTTAATGGTGGTTGCCTTGCCTATACAAAAATTGGTCATTACATACTGTATGTAAATTTTAAATTGCTTGTACATTGATTTTGAGAAATGTTTTAGAGCTCTTGTTAGTTTAACCAAAGACCTGGGCCTCATAAAGGAGAGAACTGTACTTATCACACTTTTTATCTCAGAAAATGGCATAAATCAGTTTATGGCCAAATATGCTTTCTTAAAACATCCTTGACAGCATAGTTTCATCTGGACCACCTTTTCTTACCTTGCAACATGTCAAAGATGATGCCCTTAGTTACAGGAGGCTCACAGAGTCAATTTTTGTATTATGAAGGTTGTTATGATTTAAATACTGACATTTCTTCGGGTGCATGTTTGAAGACCTAGTGATCCTCAACTGGTAGCACTGTTTTGGTAAGTTTTGGAAACCTTCAGGAGATAGGGCCTAGTTGCAGAAAGTAGGTAACTGGGTGGAAGAACGGGCTTTCAGTGTTAAGAGTAACATATCTCTTCCTCCCTATTCTCTTCCTCCTGATTTTCAAAGCAATATAACCATCTGCCATGCATTCCTGCTGCTGGGGGTGCGGGGGGACTCAGCGGCCATGTTACCCTGCCACACCTGGGTGTACCTCCAACCATGAGGCAAAAGCAAACCTTTCTCCCTTAAATTGTTTCTGTCATGTAGTTTTGTGGCGACAACATAAACTTAATATAGAGCTGAGGCTATGCCTTGCTCTTTTACAATCATCTTTTCTCCTATCCCTTACGATGGAGACAAGAAAGGAACAGACTCTGCTTAGACTCCTACCAACACAACAACCCTGCAATCTAGAGTTTGAAAATAGCTGGTTATCCTCTCCCTGAGAACCTAATTCTCCCTTTCTCCTTTTTGTATGGTGAGTTTAAATAATTGAGAATATAGTAAACCACTTTGTATCCAGATTCCCCACCTATTTTGAAACAGTATAAAATTCCTAGTAAGTTCATTCTTAAACCAAACACTACCAATGCTGAGAAAGAAACTACCGACTTAGGAGAGTTATAAGAGAGCTCAAGTCGGGGGGGCCAAGATGGCGGCGAACTGCACGGACGCATTTTGAATGTGGGAGAGAAGAGCCATAGAAAACACAGAGTTGTGGGACACTGTGCAAAAACCAGAGGGTCTGGCCCCTCCGGGAACATGAACAGCTCCCAAGGGACTGTTAAAAGTCCCAGGGCAAGGCTCTCCCCCATCTCTAACAGACACGGAAGCCACTAAATCCGGGATTCGGGAACTCCCATTTGGAGAGGCGCCTGGTAAGATCGATCCCAACACACAGCAGGCAGAATCAAACACCACATGGCAATCGCCCACTAGCCAACTGGGCTTCCCATACCTCAGGAAGACTTTATAACTATTTAGGAAATTTTGCAAAATAGTTGAAGTCTTGTGGGTTTTTTGTTTGTTTGTTTGTTTTTTTGAGATGTAGAAAAAGGGCACTCATCTTCTACTTGGAGTAGAATAGGGGGTGATGTCAGGAGCTGACATGTCTCGATATCAAAAAAATCTTAAGTTAAGAAAACATCTTTGAATGCCATATTCTGCAGATCTCTTGAGGTTTTTGAAGATGCCCTATCTATCTCTTATATTTAGATAAGCAAATATTGCTTGTCTCTTAGCAACTTGATTTCTGATGGAGATGGTTAGATAGTAGAATGTTAAAGTCAGGTGCCAAATACATATGGACTGGACATTGGGAATGTATGCTAAGCCATATAACTCTTATAATTGTGGCCTATTTATTTCTGTTGTTTTGTATTGTATTTATAGTTATAAGAAAAAGAACCATTTTTTAGACTGAAAGGGAGAGCTGTTGGGGGAAAAAAAGAAATACCTTAAACTAAAAAAAAAAAAAAAAAGAAGGGAAGAGGATGGGGGGATTGAGGGGGAGGAGGGTGGAAGGGTGGGACTGGAGGGGGGAGTAGGGAGGGGATTGTGATTGAGATGTAACTTGAAGAAATAAAAAATAAATTATTTAAAAAAAAAAAGAAAGAAAAAGGGCGCTCAGTGGGAGATCTGCAGCCGCTCGAGCTGGAGCGGAAGGTGGGTGGGCAGAGCAGTTGAGGAGGGAAGCGGACGCTGGCGGGAGGGGCCAAAGCTCCGCCCAACCACGGCAAAGCAGCTAGTGTGGGAGGCCGGCTCTGACGTCGGGAGGAGCTGAAGCTCCACCCACCCACGGCAAAGCAGCTAGGGCGGGAGGCCTGCTCTGACGGTGGGAGGAGCCGAAGCTCCGCCCACCCACGGCAAAGCAGCTAGGGCGGGAGGCCTGTTCAGAAGGTGGGAGGGACCAAAGCTCTGCCCACCCATGGCAAAGCAGCTAGGGCGGGAGGCCAGCTCTGGCGCGGGAGGGGCCGAAGCTCCGCCCACCCACGGCAAAGCAGCTAGGGTGGGAGGCCGGTTCAGAAGGCGGGAGGGGCCAAAGCTCCACCCACCGAAGACGGAGCAAATAGGGAGGGAAGCGGCCAGGCCTGTGGCGGAGAAGCCTAGTGGGTAACCAGAAGCCAGGGGACCATAGCAGTATTCGGGTAAACCCAGACACATTAGGTGTGGAGCTGGGCCCTGTCAGCCTCCGTGACGACAAACAAAGCCCACAAAATCTGTGCCTGGGCAAACAGGTCCATACCATTAGAACCATTGAAGGCTGATCACTCAGTGTGCAAAATAGAGAAGTCTGAACTGGGAGCAGTGTAACAATCCCGGACCATTACTCACTACCTGGGAATAGGCTGCACCAGCTCACAACGATTCAGGCTATTAAAACCATAGTGACCCTGAGATCACCCTGTAAGCAAGGACAGATAGCCAAGCAATTCGACTTCTTCACCAAAGCATACCCTGTGGATCCAAACACAGAAAACGACAAGAACAGACAGCTAAACACACACACATGGCCAAAGGTCCAAGAAAAAATAGAAATCAAGGAAATATGACTCCAACAAAGAAGAATTATACTAGCTCATCCAATTCGGATGACCTCACACCAACAGAAACACATGAAAACATTGACAATTCTGCATTATGGAAAGTCATAGAGTCCCTGCAAAAAGAACTGAAATCTATGAAGGAATTCAAAGAAGCCACAATTTTACAAGCCAAAACAATGAACAATACCATTAAAGAGATCCAAGCAAAGGTGACAGAGCTTGAACAGGAAAAAGACAAAGCAATGAAAAATTCTCAGACAAAAACAATAAGCTGGAGAAGGAAATGTACAAAACGAACAATACCATACAAGACATGAAAAGAGAAACAGAAACAATAAAGAAAACACAGTCAGAATTAAAAGAGGAAGTGGAGAACCAAGGGAAGAGAACAGGAACTACGGATGCGAGTATCAACAATAGGATGCAAGAGATGGAAGACAGGATCTCAGGCATGGAAGATTCGATGGAAGAAATCAGTACAACATCCAAAGAAAATGAGAAGGCTAAAAAATCTCTCACCCACAACATCCAAGAAATCAAGGACTCAATGAAAAGATGGAACCTAAGAATCATAGGCATAGAGGAAAGAGAAGACTCCCGACTCCAAGGTCCAGGAAATATCTTCAACAAAGTCATAGAAGAAAACTTCCCAAACCTGAAAAAAGAGATGCAAATAAAAATCCTAGAGGCTTACAGAACACTGAACAGATTAGATCAGAAAAGAAACTCCTCTCGCCACATAATAATTGAAACACCAAATGTACAGAACAAAGAAAGGATATTAAAAGCTGTAAGAGAAAAAGGCCAAGTCACATACAATGGCAGACCCATCAGAATTACACCTGACTTCTCCTCAGAAACTTTAAAAGCTAGAAGGGCCTGGACAGATATCCTACAAGTCCTGAGAGATCATAGGTGCCCAGCCAGACTACTATACCCAGCAAAACTTTCTATCAACAGAGATGGAGAAAACAAGATATTCCATGACAAAATCAAATTTAAACAATATCTCCCCACAAACCCAGCCCTACAGAAAATCCTAGAAGGAAAATTCCATCCCAGAGAAGAAAACTTCACCCAAGAAAACAAAGGGAATAGAAAACCCCTCAGCAACTAAACCAAAAGAGACACAGGACCATCACCTATACCAAACTAATGGGAAACAACAACCCCTGGTCACTAATATCCATCAACATCAATGGTCTCAACTCCCCAATAAAAAGACACAGATTTACAGAGTGGATCTGCAAGCAAGACCCGTCCCTTTGCTGCATACAAGAAACACATCTCACTACCAGAGATAGTCACTACCTCAGAGTAAAGGGCTGGGAAAAGGTTTTCCAAGCAAATGGACCCAGAAAGCAAGCTGGAGTAGCCATCCTAATATCAAACAAAACAGACTTCCAACTGAAGTTAATGAAAAAAGACAAAGAAGGGCATTATATACTCATTCAAGGGAATATTCATCAAGAGGAAATCTCAATACTGAACATCTATGCCCCAAATACAAAGGCACCTACTTTTGTAAAAGAAACATTTCTAAAACTTAAAGCACACGTCGATCACAACACATTAGTAGTGGGAGACTTCAACACCCCACTCACAACAATGGACAGATCATCAAGACTGAGGCCAAACAGAGAAATATGAGTCTAACAGAGATCCTGAAACAAATGGACCTAACAGACAACTACAGAAAGTTTCACCCAAACACAAAGAAATACACCTTTTTCTCAGCACCCCACGGAACCTTCTCCAAAATCAACCATATAGTTGTACACAAAGACAGCCTCAACAGATATAAGAAAATTGAAATAACCCCTTGTATCTTATCAGACCACCATGGAATAAAACTGGTCTTCAACAGCAAAAGAATCAACAGAAAGCCTATACACAAATGGAAATTGAACATCCTTACTGGATGACCACTGGGTCAGGGAAGAAATAACGAAGGAAATCAAAGACTTCTTAAAATCCAACGACAATGAAGACACAACATACCCAAAC
The DNA here is from genome assembly GCA_907164525.1 of Lophiomys imhausi. NCBI lineage: Eukaryota > Metazoa > Chordata > Mammalia > Rodentia > Muridae > Lophiomys > Lophiomys imhausi. Next base: position 367,233 of record CAJQZJ010034075.1, read on the forward strand.
CTATGGGATACAATAAAAGCTGTGCTATGAGGAAAGTTCATAGCACTAAGTGCATTCAAAAAGAAAATTGTGACAGCTCATATTAGTGAATTAACAGCTAAGCTGGGTGAATTGGAAAAAAAAGAAGCAAACACTCCCAAGAGGAGCAGAAGGCAGGAAATCATCAAACTTAGGGCTGAAATCAACAACGTAGAATCAAAAAGAACTATACAAAGAATCAATGAAACCAAGAGTTGGTTCTTCGAGAAAATCAACAAAATAGACAGACCCCTAGCCAAATTAACTAAAAGGCAAAGAGAAAGAACCCAAATCAACAAAATCAGAAATGAAAAGGGAGAAATAACAACAGACATCGAGGAGATCCAGAAAATATTTGGGTCCTACTTTAAAAATCTATACTCCACCAAATTTGAAAACCTAAGCAAAATGGACAATTTCCTCGATAAATTCCACCTACCAAAACTAAATCAAAATCAGATTAACAGCTTAAACAGCCCAATAACCCCTAAGGAAATAGAAACAGTCATTAATAATCTCCCAACCAAAAAAAGCCCAGGGCCAGATGGCTTTAGCACGGAATTCTACCGGACTTTCAAAGAGGAGCTAACACCATTACTCTTCAAACTCTTCCACCACATAGAAACAGAAAGAACACTGCCAAACTCATTCTATGAGGCCACTGTCATTCTGATTCCTAAACCACACAAAGACCCAACAAAGAAAGAGAACTTCAGACCAATCTCCCTCATGAACATAGATGCAAAGATAATTAATAAAATACTAGCAAACCGAATTCAAGAACACATCAAAAATATCATACATTATGATCAAGTAGGCTTCATCCCAGGAATGCAGGGAAGGTTCAATATACGAAAGTCTATCAATGTAATTCACCATATAAACAAGATGAAACAAAAAAACCACATGATAATCTCGCTAGATGCAGAAAAAGCATTTGACAAAATCCAACACCCCTTCATGCTAAAAGTCCTGGAGAGAACGGGCATACAAGGACCGTACCTAGAAATAATAAAGGCAATATACAGCAAGCCAGTGGCCAACATCAAATTAAATGGAGAGAAGCTTGAAGCATTTCCTCTAAACTCAGGGACAAGACAAGGATGTCCACTTTCACCATATCTCTTCAATATAGTACTTGAAGTTCTTGCTAGAGCAATAAGACAACTAAAGGAAATCAAAGGGATAAACATTGGAAATCAAGAAGTCAAATTACCCCTATTCGCAGATGATATGTTAGTATACATAAGCGACCCCAAAAACTCTACCAAAGAACTCTTACAGCTGATAAACAACTTTAGCAATGTGGCTGGATACAAAATTAACTCAAAAAAATCAGAAGCCCTTCTTTATACAACAAACAAGCATACCGAAAAAGAAATAAGAGAAACAACCCCCTTCACAATAGCCACAAACAATATAAAATACCTGGGGGTAACTCTAACTAAGCAAGTAAAGGACCTGTATAACAAGAACTTCAAGCCCCTGAAGAAAGAAATGGAACAGGCATTTAGAAAATGGGAACTGTCCAGGTAGTCACTGGTTTGTCATTTCTTAGTATTGGAAGCTGCAGGCCCTGCACTTTCTATACAATCAGATATATATTTCCTTCTCAGCTCTCTGAGGTGGTTGAAGAATAGACAGCTTGAGTCTCATAGCTAAATTTTGAGTTGTTTAGGAATCAAGAGGGCGTTCTAGATCTAAGAAGATGGTTATAATAGTGATGCAAGTTAGTATGAAAACTAAGTCAGTTATAGAACTTTAAACTCACGGAGATGGTTAGAAGGTAGAAGGTTAAAGTCAGGGGCCAAATATGTATGAACTGGACATTGGGAAGGTATACTGGGCCATTTAACTCTCATAAATGTGGCATATTTAATTCTGCTGTTTTGTATAGAATTTACTGTTATAAGAGAAAGAACCATTTGTTGGAATGAAAAGAGAAGCTGTTGGGGGGGGAAGAGGGTGGAAGGGTGGGACAGGAAGGGGGAATAGGGAAGGGTTTGCGACTGAGATGTAACTTGAAAAAAAAATAAAGTACTTATAAAAAAATAATAATAATAATAATAAATAAAGACAAGGTTCTGCCTACAATATATGAAATTGCTGAACATCATTTACAATATCAAGATTAAAATAATTTAAAAACATAAAAAAAGAGAGCTCAAGTCTGCACTTTTCCTCCTAAGTTCTAATATGCCTTACTTCTCCCTAAACTGTCGAGTGCTTGAAGAACTCTTACTGTGGCATTTTGCTCTTCAATATAGATAATCCCAACTTTAAAATGAAAAGAGTTGCTGATGAAGCCTAAAAATCAAGACAAAACACATTTTTCTTATCTCTTCAGCTGATGGAGCTAAGACCTTGACCAATGCTCTCCAACCTAACATTTTTAAAGCTTCTGGGAGACACAAGCGAAGCAGTGTTCATGGCCACTTTATCTGAAAGGAAATATTGAGGGGTGAGAGGACATATAAATATGAAACGAACTTCAAGTCATCCCCCCTGGATTCTCTGATTCTTTCCTCTCTCACATTTTATTCCTTGAAGCGAAATGTTAATTTAAAGCCCAATCTAGGTGTTTAAGGACATTGCCCTTGGTCTCCACCATTCCATTCTCTTCTCTTTTTCCTTTTTCTTTCCCTTTGGTTTCTTCATCAACTTGCTTCACATCAGGGTTGTTTAGTTTCTAAATAGTTGAATTACCATGTCTTTTCCTCAGGGTTTACAGTTTTGTTGGTGAAGGAACTCACTGTGCTTTTCCCAGTCGGGCCACCAGGGAAGGACACTGAGCCCCTTGTTTGATCAGCTGGGCTGTTTTCTTTTCCTTGCTCAACTCCCACTTCAAATGTGAGAGAATTGTTTCCACTTATCCCCACACCCCCACCTCTGGAGACACAGTGCAGCTGAAGCTTCTCTTGCCAAAGGCATAGATAGGAACTTAATTCTCAGCCCAGTGTGGCAGATACACATCCAATACAATCTTGTCACTGAGTAAAGCTGGCTGCATCTGTGAAATTTCCTTTGCATTGGGTACACGTGTATGGAAATATCCCCAGATGCACACACAGTCACACATATGCATATACATATCCCTGGCCAAAAAACCAACCTCAGCTTGACTTAGCTGAGGATTTGGGAGAATTGGAGGCAATTAGAGCTGTCATGCTCCCTCAGGATTTCGTCTACTCACAATGTCCTCCTCAAGCAAAAATCCAGGGACCATCCAACCTGGGTAGGTTTCAAATCAGATCTGTCATCTTCAGAGCTCAAGTCTCTAAAATTGCATTTGAGTTAAATTTATCATGTTTCAGTGAAGATAAGTTCTCTTGTCTGAAGTTGTACCTTATAAAAATATTTGAATTTCTTAATTGGATAAAATAGGTAATTGACTTATGAGTTCCTTAGTTGTGCTAGTAAGTGCCACTCGAGAAAAATGCTGCAGACTGAACAAATGCTCCTTTCCTGTCTTCATTGTATTAGCTTGAGAGGAAAGAATCAGTTGAGAATTCTTAAGTTATGCTCAAATGACAGAAAAGTATTTTCAAGGTTTTTTTTTCACTAGAAATATTGATGTATTTTGCTTCTTAGTTGAGAAGAATGCTCTTATGAAAATGCTTTAGTTGTCTATGAAGCATCATTAACTTAGAAGAACACTCTTAGATAAAATTGATATACATATATGGTAATGTATAACTTCATTCGCATGATTGTTTTTACATAGTTTTAAAATTAATATTTTTATACACATGGAAAAAAGATGCCATGGGATTAAGATTATCTTTCCATATCTGCATGCCATTCCAAATCTATGTAAAGTAGATCACAGTGAGTCAGGAGTGTCCCCATGACTATGTCAGCTCAGGAGCGTCCCTGTGAGAAACTGCAGTTAAGGTTTGAAGCTCCTCATCAAGGTACTTCTCACAAACCCCTATTTCCTTTCACTTAAAGATGATGTAATAGGTGTGGGTGATATGGCTTGGCAGGTAAGGACTCTGCTCTCCAGGCCTAGAGTTCTGATTTCCAACCCTGGAGTATGGTGGAAGTAGAAAGCCAACCCCTGCAAGCTGTCCTCTGACCTCCACATAGGCATCATGACAAGCACATTCAGAGACACACACATACACACACACACACACACACACACACACACACACACAGAGAGAGAGAGAGAGAGAGAGAGAGAGAGAGAGGCAGACAGACAGACAAAGAGATATACATACACAGAGACAGATACATAGAGAGACAGACAGACACATACACAGAGGCAGACACGCATACACACATACAAACAGAGACAGACACACAAAGAGCGAAACAGAGACAGACACACATATGCAGGGAGAGGCAGAAACAGACACACAAATACAGAGAGTGAGACAGACACACACATACATGCACAGTGAGAGACAAATACACATACTAAATAAATGTTTAATTTTCCTCTAAATTTTAAAAAATTAAAGATGTAGTTTTAAAACTAAGTTATAATCATTATATAGACGGTGAACTCACAGAGATTCTCCTGTCTCAACCTCCAGAATGTCAGGATCAAGTAATGGTCACCACGCCTGGTTCCAGATTTCATTTTTAATCTATAAAGAGATATGTATTTACTTATTAAAAAAATTTGACATGAAACATAAGGATGTATCCTAAATTTTATGTCATAGCCAGGATATTGCTCTAATGATGTGGTCGCTTGTGACCACTGACTGTATTACCTGTACAAGGGACTGGGAATTGAAGAGACAAAGAACACAAGAAGGACACCAAGATAGCAATCTGATCAAGATGACAAACTTTTCCAAAGGTCCAACTGCTTATATAGGCTGAGAACAAATAGGCGTGGAAAACAAGAACTTCTGGAATACACTTCCACCTCATTACAGAATCAAACAATAAGCAAGAAGTTGAAAACAAAAGCATCAGAATCAGGAAAGCAGAGCAAGTACCAGTTGCATGGAAAGTCCCAGGTAACAGGCCAGACCGCATCACTCAGGTGCAGGTTAAGTGCTTGACAACAAACAAATCACTAATTGGCTGCTCTGCAGGGAGCTGCATCCTAATGATTTGCATATGTGAAGAAGACCTGACAAGCAGCCACTCCAGGTGTCATGGTGTGAATATCTCCCAAGGCTTCTGGAATTGAAGCTTAATCTAGAAGAAGGAAGAAGAGAAGTATTGGGGGGGGGGGGGCGGGAGAGGTAGAGGGGCAGGAGAGGGAGAGGGGGAAAAAGTAGAGGAAAAAAGGGGAGAAGAAAGAGGAGGAGGAAGAAGAAGAAGACAGAAACTTTGTCCAACTCTAATATTCAGAGACAAGGCTTCAGGAAACTGATTATGATTGATTAGGTTGAGTCACAGTGGTTTTAAAACGAAGCAGAGCCCAAAGGACAGCACACCCAATAGCCAAAGGCACACCATTTTTTTTTTTTACTTTATTTTGACTTGTGAGATTATAATGTAATTATGATAATTCTTCCCTCTCTTTCCTACTTCCAAATCCTCCCATACACCCCTGACACACACTCCTTCAGATTCATGGTCTCTCTTTTCGCTAATGGTTATTACATGCATATATGTACGTGTATATACATATCTATCCTTTTTTAATAATTTATTTTTTATTTCTTCAAGTTACATCTCAATCACAATCCCCTCCCTATTCCTCCCTCCAGTCTCACCCTTCCACCCTCCTCACCCTCAACCCACCATCCTCTTCTTTTTTTTTTTTTTTTTTTTAGTTCAAGGTATTTCTTTTTCCCCCCAAAAGCTCTCCCTTTCAGTCCAACAAATGGTTCTTTTTCTTATAACTATAAATACAATACAAAACAACAGAAATAAATAGGCCAAAATTATGTGAGTTATATGGTTTAGTATACATTCCCAATATCCAGTCCATATCTATTTGGCACCTGACTTTAACATTCTACTATGTAACCATCTCCATGAGATTAAAGTTCTATATCTAACTCAGCTTTCATACTAACTTGCCTCACAATTTTAAAAATATCTTCTTAGCTCCAGAACACCCTCTTGATTCCTAAACAACTCAAAATTTAACTATGAGACTCTAGCTATCTCTTCTTCAACCACCTCAGAGACCTGAGAGGGATAAATATATCTGATTATATAGGAAGTGCAGGGCCTGCAGCTTCCAAAACTAAAAAATGACATACCAGTGGCTGCCTGGACAGTTCCCATTTTCTCGCCATACATTACAGCATTGATATCAGTCGTTTGGCCCCATTTCTCTAACAGACATTGATTGTAGAGCAGGGGTTATGAAGTACTTACCTACCCTGTCTTGGCAGACCTAGGCTGTTGACTTACCTGCTTCCAGGTTTTGTCCTTTTTGGACAGCATTCTGTCTACAGTTGGGGGAAGGGGCTTTTCCTACCAAGAGATAGGCTTGCGACTAATTCAATCATCTCCCACTGGAGATTCTTCAATGCTCATCTTCTATTTGGAGTAGAATAGGGGACGCTGTCAGGAGTTGATATGTCTCGATATAAAAAAAAATCTAAAGTTAAGAAAACATCTTTGAATGCCATATTCTGCAGATCTCTTGAGGTTTTTGAAGAAGCCCTATCTATCTCTTATATTAGGATAAGCAGATGTTGTTTGTCTCTTAGAAACTTGATTTCTGAGTAACTTAGAAAATAACTGTGATAGACTGTCATAGTAACTAACAAAATGACACATTTGCATGACTATTAGTTTCCATTTCTTAATTATCCTAAACAGTTTATGATGGTTGGTAGCAAGAGGACAAAACTTTATATTTCATTTTTAAGCATTACTAGGAACAATACCTATAAGAAGCGTTACCCTTAATTTTGTATCAATATACAAAGATCAATACCAATGGGGCCAAATATAATCTTAATTTTGTATCAATATACAAAGATCAGTACCGATGTACCCCAAAACAATATTAATTTTACATCAATATACAAGGGTCAATACCATTGTGGCCGAATATAATCTTAATTTTGTATCAATATACAAAGATCAATACCGATGTAGCCCTATACAATTTTAATTTTGCATTAATATACAATGATCAGTACCAATTTAGCCGAATATAATATTAATTTTGTATCAATATACAAAGGTATAAGGCAATATTCAATAATCTGTCCTTTTTTCTTGATCTTTCCTATACTATGTCTATGTCCCATTTTTCTCAAGTCTGTTCACTCCTACATAGTAGAGAAAGAAGGATACAGAAAAGAAAAAGAGAGAAGTCCCTGGGTCTAACCTCCCAAACCCATTTAACAAGACCATTTAACAGCTTGTAGTCTTTTCCCCTAAATAACAAAATTTTCTATTATCCATCAAATAACCAAAGTGGGAATGGGACGTTGTTCCCTTAAAATGACTTCCTGCTGATTTGGGACATAGTAAACCTGTTTGGGGCCCAAATAAGAATGGAAAAATGGTTAAAAATGTTAATAGAATCATTTGATGTTCAGTCCTTTTGTGCTCAGCTATTTAGATGTCCTAAGAAGTTCATAGACAGAAGCTGATCTTCAGAGCTTTACTGAAGTTCTGACTGGAGCAGTCTGTGGAACTGAACGATCTTAGCGATTTTGAGTTGTTGTGGTTATAGACTTTTGAGGAAACTGCTATTGAGGAAGTCTGCAAGGCTGGATCATCTGGGCCACTCTTCTTCTTTGGTGTCTGATCTGTTTTCTGCTGAGGTTTCCATTGTCCAGTTGTCCCTGGATTCCTTGAATGGATGCTTTAAATCTCCTGGAAAGATAAGAACAGAGCCCTGCCCTAATCCTAACTTTGGGACAATTACCTTTTTTTTGGGGGGGGGGGAGGTCAGGTAATATTTTTCTTGAAGCAAATTTGGTTTTTTGACAATATATAAAGTATTATCTTTCAATCCGGATTAAAGAAGAAATTATGTTGTTATTTTGGAGCTAAACAAACCATTACTGTCTATCTATATTTTGAGATCTCAAAGGACAATTTGTTTGAATTGAAGCATGACTTTTGTAAGTAGCTTTTAAACTTAAATCCTTCCAAATCCTATGTGCCTGTCTCTGCATTCTAAATTTTGGGATCAAAGACATGTGGTTCCCAACTGATGAGATTAAAGATGTGCTCCTTCACCCCTGGATCAAAGTTTTTCTCTGTTTAGAGCTTGTTTTGGATCAGGTGGCCTTGAGCTCTGAGATCTGCCTGTTTCTGTCTCTAGTGTGTTGGGATTAAGGGTGTATTCTTCTCCAATGATGGGACTAAGGGTGTGCACCATCACCACCCTGTTTCTTGTAACTCTAGAATTTATAAGACAACTAACTCTATAGTGATCCTCCTGTCACTGCTGGAGGTAAAGGCATGGGCTAACACCATGCATTATTTTACCTTAGCTCTAAGTTTTTTCAACTCTTAGAGGTTTGTAAAACCAGATTGAACAGCTGTCACCTTTAATTTATTTACAGTGTTTTAAACCTGTTACCTGCTTTTTAATGCCAAACCATGGAAATATCCTATACCTCTACAAAAACAAAAAGAACTTTTAAGTTGCTATCAAGTTTGTGCAATCTCTGTGGCCACCTGCAGTCTAACATTCTAATCTGAAAATAAGGCCATTTTCCTTTCATGCCAGTAAGGAAATTATACATTTGGTAAATGTTTACATTGTATTTTTATTACATTTTTAAGCTTATTAACTCTTTTCTTTAAAAAGTATTATTTACTTCTGAATATAGTTTCTTCCCTCCTCCCCTCCTGGCCCCTCCCTTCCTCTCTTCTTCCCTCCTTCTCTCCTTCCCTCCCTCCTTGTTCCTCTACTTGGTACTCTCCTTCTCCTCAGATGAAGTGGGCCCTCACATATGATACTCCCTCAGATCTTGCGTCATGTGAGGGCGAAGAGCTTCCACTTGTACTGCAGCTTGATAAGGCACACCATCTAGGGTGTGGTGTTCCACTAACCTGCAGCAGACTCCATGACTCACTGGTGGGTAGAATTTTTCCTAGGATAGATATGCTATGTTCCTATCTATTTAGGTGTGTGGGTTGTAGGATAGTTATCATCTGATGTATGGTTAATATCCATTTGTAAGGGAATACATACCATTTTTATCTTTCTGGGACTGCGTCAGCTCACTTAGGATGAGCTTTTCTAGTTCCATCCATTTGGTTTCGAATTGCATGATTTTCTCGTTTCTGATAGCTGTGTAGTATTCCTTTATGTAAATGTACCACAGTTTTTTTTATCCATTCTTCAGTTGAAGGACATCTGGGTTGTTTCCAGTTTCTGGCTATTGCAAATAAAGCTGCTATGAACATTGTTGAGGCAATGTCCTTGTGGTTTCGTTTCAAATCTTTTGGATATATGCCCAAGAGGGGTATGGCTGGTTCTTGAGGTAAATTTATTCCCAATTTTCTAAGATATCTCCAGATTGATTTCCAAAGTGGTTGCACAAGTTTGCATTCCCACCAGCAATGGAGGAGTGTTCCCCTTTCTCCACATCCTCGCCAGCATGTGCTATCATTAGAGTTTTTTATCTTAGCCATTCTGACAGGTATGAGATGGAATCTCAGAGTTGTTTTAAGTTGCATTTCCCTGATGACCAAAGATGTTGAACATTTCCTCAAATGCCTCTCAGTCTTTAGAGATTCCTCTTCTGTGAATTCTCAGTTTAGCTCTGTACCACATTTATTGATGGGGTTATTTGATTTTTTTTGGTGTTTAATTTCTTCAGTTCTTTATATATTTTGGATATTAGCCCCCTGTCAGATGTTGGGTTGGTGAAGATCCTTTCCCAGTCTGTAGGCTGCCATTTTGTTCTAAGGACAGTGTCCTTTGCCTTACAGAAGCTTTTCAATTTTATTAGGTCCCATTTATTGATTGTTTGTTTTAGTGCCTGAGCTATTGGTGTTCTTCTTAGGAAGTTGCTCCCAGTGCCAATGAGTTCAAGGCTTTTCCCCACTTTCTCTTCTATTAATGTTATTGTGTCTGAATTTATGCTGAGGTCCTTGATCCACTTAGACTTAAGTTTTGTACAGGGTGATAAGTATGGATCTATTTTCATTCTTCTACATGTTGACATCCAGTTAGACCAGCACCATTTGTTGAAGATGCTTCTGTTTTTCCATTTTATGGTTTTGGCTTCTTTATCAAAAATTAAGTGACCATAGGTGTGTGGGTTTATTTCTGGGTCTTCAATTCAATTCCATTGGTCAACTGGTCTATTTCTATACCAGTACCATGCTGTTTTTATTACTATTGCCCTGTAGTACAGCTTGAAAACCGGGATGGTGATACCTCCAGATGTTCTGTTATTGTACATGATTGATTTAACTATTCTGGGTCTTTTGTTATTTTATATGAAGTTGAGAATTGTTTTATCGAGATCTGTAAAAAATTGAGTTGGTATTTGGATAGGAATTGCATTGAATCTGTATATTGCTTTTGGTAAGATTGCCATTTTTATTATGTTGATCCTACCTATCCATGAACAAGGGAGATCTTTCCATCTCCTGATATCTTCTTCAATTTCTTTCTTCAGGGACTTGAAGATCTTATCATACAGGTCTTTCACTTGCTTGGTTAGAGTTACCCCCAGGTATTTTATATTATTTGTGGCTATTGTGAAGGGTGTTGATTGCATTAGTTCTTTCTCAGCCCATTTATCTTTGTGTAAAGAAGGGCTACTGATTTTTTTGAAATGATTTTGTATCCTGCCACCGTGCTGAAGGAGATTATCAGCTGTAGAAGTTCTCTGGTGGAATTTTTGGGGTCACTGATGTATACTATCATATCATCTGCAAATAGGGATACTTTGACTTCTTCCTTTCCAATTTCTATCCCCTTGATCTCTTTTAGTTGTCTTATTGCTCTAGCTAAAACTTCAAGTACTATGTTGAAGAGATGGATTGTGGGCAGCCTTGCCTTGTCCCTGATTTTAGAGGAAATGCTTTAAGTTTCTCTCCATTTAGTTTGATGTTGGCTATTGGCTTGCTGTAATTGCCTTTCTTATGTTTAAATATGGTCCTTGTATGCCTGATCTCTCTAAGACATTTATCATGAAAGGCTGCTGTATTTTGTCAAAAGCTTTTTCAGCATCCAATGAGATGATCATGTGGCTCTTTTCTTTCAGCTTGTTTATGTGGTGGATTACATTGATGGATTTTCTAATGTTGAACCACCCCTGCATCCCTGGGATGAAACCTACTTGATCATGGTGTATGATACTTTTGATGTGATCTTGGATCCGGTTTGCAAGTATTTTATTAAGTATCTTTGCATCCATGTTCATAAGGGAAATTGGTCTGAAATTTTCTTTCTCCTTTGAGTCTTTGTGAGGTTTAGGTATTAGGGTAACTGTGGCCTCATAGAATGTGTTTGGCAGTATTCCTTCTGTTTCTATGTTGTGGAAGAGTTTGAAGAATATTGGTGTTAGCTCTTCTTTGAATGTCTGGTAGAATTCTGTGCTGAAACCATCTGGGCCTGGGCTTTTTTTGGTTGGAAGACTTCTAATGACTTCTTCTATTTCCTTAAGGGTTATAGGACTGTTTAATTTGTTTACCTGTTCTTGATTTAACCTTGGTAGGTGGAATCTATCAAGAAAATTGTCCATTTCATTTAGATTTTCCAATTTTGTGGAGTACAAGTTTTTGAAGTAGGACCTAACGATTCTTTGGATTTCCTCAATGTCTGTTGTTATTTCCCCCTTTTCATTTCTGATTTTGTTGATTTGGGTATTTTCCCTCTGCCTTTTAGTTAGTTTAGCTAAGGGCTTGTCTATTTTGTTGATTTTCTCAAGGAACCAGCTCTTGGTTTTGTCGATTCTTTGTATTGTTCTTTTTGTTTCTAAGTTGTTGATTTCAGCCCTGAGTTTGATAATTTCCTCTCGTCTGCTCCTCTTGGGAGTGTTTGCTTCTTTTTGTTCTAGCTCTTTCAGGTGTGCTTTTAGGTGGCTAGTATAGAAACTCTCCAGTTTCTTTTTGAAGGCACTTTGTGCTATAAACTTTCCTCTTAGCACTGCTTTCAATGTGTCCCATAAGTTTGGGTATGTTTTGCCTTCATTTTCATTGAGTTCTAAGAAGACTTTAATTTCTTTTTTTATTTCTTCCCTGACCCAGAGGTCATTGAGGAGAGAGTTGTTCAGTTTCCATGTTTTTGGAGGCTCTCTGTTGTTTTTGTTATTGTTGAAGTCTAGCTTTATTCCATGATGGTCTGATAAGTTACAAGGAGTGATTTCAATTTTCCTGTATCTGCTGAGGCTTGCTTTGTGACCGACTATATGTTCGATTTTGGAGAAGGTTTGGTGAGGTGCCGAGAAGAAAGTGTATTCTTTTGTTTTGGGGTGAAATGTTCTGTAGATATCAATTAGGTCCATTTGATTCATGACATCTGTGAGGTTCAATATTTCTATGTTTGGTTTCTGCATCATTGATCTGTTCAGTGGTGAGAGTGGTGTGTTGAAATCTCCCACTCTTAATGTGTGAGGTTCAATGTGGGATTTGAACTTCAGTAGTGTTTCTTTAATGAATGTGGATGGTCTTACATTTGGGGCATAGGTGTTTAGTATTGAAATTTCATCTTGGTGGATTTTTCCTTTGATGAGTATATAGTGTCCTTCCCCATCTCTTTTGATTAATGTTGGTTAAAAGTCCAATTTGGTGCATACTAAAATTGCTACTCCAGCTTTTTTCTTGGGTCCATTTGCTTGGTATATCTTTTTCCAGCCCTTGACTTGGAGATAATATCTATCTTTTTTGCTGAGGTGTGTTTCTTATAAACAGCAGAATGTGGGATTCTGTTTTCGCATCCATTCTGCTAGCCTGTGCCATTTTATTGGGGAATTGAGTCCATTGATGTTGAGAGATATTAATGACCAGTGATTGTTACTTCCTGCCATCTTGATGTTGGTGGAAATAGTGTGAGTGAGCTTCTTTTCATTTTGCTGCAGGCATGCTATTTGCTTCCTGTGCTTTCTTGTGTGTAATTAACCTCTTTGGGTTGAAGTTTTCCTTCCAACATCTTCTGTAGAGCTGGATTTGTGTATAGATATTATTTTAATTTAGCTTTGTCATGGAATATCTTGTTTTCTCCATCTATGCTGATTGACAATTTTGCAGGGAATAGTAGTTTGGCCTGGCATTTGTAGTTTTTTATGGTCTGCAAAACGTCTGTCCAGGCCCTTCTGGCTTTTAGAGTCTCTGAAGAAAAGTCAGGTGTGATTCTGATAGGTTTGCCATTATATGTTATTTGTCCCTTTTCCCTAGCAGCTTTTAAAATTCTTTCTTTGTTCTGTACATTTAGTGTTTTGATTATTATGTGGCAGGAAGATTTTCTTTTCTGGTCTAATCTATTTGGAGTTCTGTAAGCTTCTTGTACAGTTATAGGCAACTCTTTTTTTAGATTTGGGAAATTCTCTTCAATGACTTTGTTGAAGATATTTACTGGTCCATGGAGGTGGGACTCTTCTCTTTCTTCTATTCCTATTATTCTGAAATTTCGTCTTTTCATTGTGTCCTTGCTTTCCTGAAGGTTTTCTGTCAGGCCTTTTTTAGATTTGACATTTTCTTTAACAGGTGTATCAATTTCTTCAATTTTATCCTCTGAGCCTGAAATTCTTTCTTCCATCTCTTGTATTCTGTTGGTGATGCTAGTGTCTGTAGTTCCGATTCTTTTCTTAAGGTTTTCCAGTTCTATGGATGTCTCGGATTGGATTTTCTTCATTGCTTCAACTTCTCTTTTCAGGTCTTCCATTCCTTTAAGCGCTTTATTCATTTCCATCACCTCCTTTGCAGTACTTTGTTGTTGCTCTCTGAGGTATTTTATTTCCTCCCTGAGGCCTTCTGTTATTAATATAAGTGTAGGGTTAAGGTCATTTTCCTTTGCTTCAATTGGGTTTGGCTGTCCAGAGTTGTCTGTAGCATTATTGCTAGGATCTGGAAACATCCTATTGTTTTGGTTTTTTTTTTTTTTACCATGTTCTTGTGCTGACCTTGTTGTCATCCATGGACCCAGGTGTTATCTGTTTGTTTCTTTTGTTTCCTGACCTTGGTGCTCAGGAAAACTCCCTGCCCTGGGGGTTGGCTGATCCTGAGATCCTCATGTTTACCTCCAGATGGCGGGCAGGTTCCTGTAATAGACTGACTGGCTCTCAGAGAGGTGGGTGGCTGCAGCTCTCCTCAACTGCTTGTGACCCAATTGGACCAATATAGAGGGGATTGGAGTGGGGAGAGGGGTAGCCTCTGAGGACCTGGGAGCTGGCAGGTCTCCTCAGAAAGGCAGGTAGAGCTGTGATTGGGTCTGTGTTCTCCTCTCACTGACCCAGTGGTTCTGGCTTCCCAGCTAGGCTGACTATGCAGGCAGGGAGCTCCACCCACAACAGATGCTGGCCTCAGTGTGCCTGTTGCTGACTGCCTCAGATGCTTGGGTGCTAGGGTGAGTGACCCACCCGCCCCAGTATTTGTGGAGAACACACAGTCGTGGGCTCCGTTTGCAGGCAGTCTTGGCTCCTAATTGCTTTGCTGTGACTGTGTTAGGTCTTTGCCTCTCTGTTACAGTGAACTCTGTTCTGCCATGTAGGAAACTCCTCTGGAAAAAATAATCTCACTTACCTTTGCTCTTGTGGTGTGGCTGTTTTTCCCTCTTGGGTGTACATGTCCAAGTGCAGGCTGGATATCAGGCAGACAGGCAGGGCCGCTGGTCTGTGGCTGGAGCCATGGGCTGGAGTCATGGGCTGGATCCGCTCCTGGGTAGATCTCTAGCCAGATCTCCTCTCCAGACCGGTGACGGAGCTGGCTGATCTCAGGGTCACATATCTATCCTTAAATATCATTTTCTGTATAGTTTTCTTGTATTTATATTTTCTCGGATGACCACTTGGCACAGGAAAATCAATTGGTGTACTCTTTCCTGTGAAAGAGCATCTCTCCTTTTCCCAGATTTTTTCATATGTGTATGTGTGTGTTGTGTCTGTGTATGCTATGTGAGTACAGATGACCCTAAGACACCAGATCTCAGAGTCTCTGGCACTGAAGTTGCAGACAGTTGTGAGTTGCCAGATGTGAGTGCTGGGAACTGAATTTGTGTCTTCTGAAGAACAAAAAGGGTTCTTAATGACTTAATGATGCGTCTCATCAGTCCATCCTTCTATTTCCTAGCATGTGACATTTGCTACCACCTATCTGCCACCAAAAAAAAAAAATCACAAGCTGCAGAGATGGCCCAGGTGTTAAGAGCATTGGTTGTTCTTCCAGAGGACGTGGGTTCAATTCCCAGTACCCACATCGTAGCTCACAATCCAGTGTAGGGCATCTGAAGCCTTCTTATGTCTTCCTCAGGCACTAAATACACATGTGGCACACAGACTTACATGCAAACAAAATACCTGTACAGATACATTTTTACATTAAAATTTAGAAGAATTTTAAAAATATTTTTAGAGGAAATCAAGCTCCAAATGTGGCCCCCAAGCTTTGATTAGAATAGTGACACACACCCCCAATAAAAACACCACCTTGTGGTTCACCCTGTGAAAGTGGGTCATTAAGAATAGACTATGAGCCGGGCAGTGGTGGCGCACGCCTTTAATCCCAGCACTTGGGAGGCAGAGGCAGGCGGATCTTTGCGAGTTCGAGGCCAGCCTGGTCTACAAATTGAGTCCAGGACAGCCAGGGCTATACAGAGAAACCCTGTCTCGAAAAAAAACAAAACAAAAAAAAAAAAAGAATAGACTATGGATAGAAACATTAGTCAATTATATGTACCTACCTCACTGTACTCCTGAAACATCTTTGGTTCCCTGAGCTATGGCATCAGCTTGGTTTGAAAAGGGTCCTTTAGAAACTCCGCATTTCAGAATTGTCTCAATGAAACAGGGTGATGATAAATGGCTTCTAAGTGGCTTACTGGAAATGAGTTCCATCATATTCCAAATTCAGACACAGCTACAAGGAATTCTCTAAGGAGTGTTTAACTCTGCCTTTTGGGAGGTCCAGTACTGCTGTGTGAAAGCCAAGGATCACAGTAGACATGAGCAGGCACATGTACAGTAGGTTAACGCTACTTTTCCTATTAAAAACCTGATCAAATACCAAGGTTCTGAGTGCTGGTCACAGGGGTTGCCTACTATATTGATAAAGTTACTGAAGTTGTGTAACTATGGATACATGCATATGCTGAGCAAATCTGTACAAGCTGTTCTGGCTAACAAGGTTAGCACACAAGAAGCTTTGTTCTATTCAATCCCATCAGGGTCAATGATGTGGTAACAAAAGGCTTTGTTCTTAAAGTCATAGACCTTGAGCATTCTGTGTCAGTGAAGAAATGAGATATGTTCTTGAATGGAACAGGATACTCAGCACAACACAGCCCTACCAGCCTAGGAGTCATGGGATCCTCTCTTTGATTTTTTTTTTTTTTTGAGCTGCTCAAAACCCCTCCACTCACCTTAGACAGAGCAATCTGAGCACTGCATATTCAACACGCAAGATATGCATGAGATTCACTACCACCTTGCTTGGAGAAACTGCGCTGTGGTTTCAGTCTGACATATTTTCCTAACTCATGCACAGTTCAGTCCCACAATGGATTTAAAAGGATGACATACAGCCCTCCTGTAGTGTTTGAAGGTGCCCTTTGGCAACTGACTAGAATTAAAGTCTCTGGAGCCAAGCACTCATGAGTAAAGCTTTCTGGCTTTAAGCTCAGAGGCACAGAAATGTACAGTCTCCCCTTTTTTCTTGCCATGTGATACCTTGCACACTCCCACCCTTCTATTACAGTAAGATGCCATCACAGATGAGGGTACTCAACTTTGACCTTTGGAACTAGGCTGTAGAATAAAAGCTTCTTTCTTCCTATGGTGGCTTCCTTCAGGTACTTCTACATACAAATGACAATTCTGTGCTTTTTGATATAAACCTTTATTGCTCTGCAACTATGATAAATCTTGGTTTGTCTTCTACTTGCATTTAGGCACTTTTTTTGTTTTTTTTTTTTGTTTGTTTTTTTGAGACAGGGTTTCTCTGTGTATCCTTGGCTGTCCTGGACTCACTTTGTAGACTAGACTGGCCTCGAACTCACAGTGATCCGCCTGCCTCTGCCTCCCAAGTGCTGGGATTAAAGGCGTGCGCCACCACCGCCAGGCCGCATTTAGGCACTTTTTAATGTTTGTTCTATGGAATGCATTTGTCAGGTTAGAATTTAAGGCTCCTGTATTCATCATGTAGGTGAGAAACTCCAGATGGAAAGCCATCTTAATAACACATGCTTGTTCTAAAAATTCTTTTTTTAATTATTGTTTTTATCGTATGTTTATGCATCTCTATATGCATTGTGTGTATGCCTGGTACTTGTGGAAGCCAGCAGAGGGCACTGGATCATCTAGAACTAGAGTTAAGAATGGTTGTGAGCTGCATTTCTCTGATGAGGCTTGCTTTGTGTCCGACTATATGGTCAATTTTGGAGGAGGTTCCGAAAAGAACATGTATCCTTTTGTGTTTGGGTGAAATGTTCTGTAGATATCTATTAGGTCCATTTGGTTCATGACTTCTGTTAGGCTCGTTATTTCTCTGTTTGGTTTCTGTCTCAATGACTTGTCCACTGTTGAGTGGGGTGTTGAAGTCTCCCACTACTAATGTGCAGGGGGGTCAATGTGAGTTTTAAGCTTTAGAAAAGTTTCTTTTACAAATGTGGGTGCCCTTGTATTTGACTAGCTCTTCCTTAAGACCCAGCCATACCACTTCTGGGTATACATCCAAATGATTTCTCACCAAACCACAAGCACGTTTCTTTTTTTTTTTTTTTTTTTTTTTTTTTT
>CAJQZJ010034075.1:485051-589584 GCA_907164525.1 Lophiomys imhausi
AAAGAGGACAATATGATGGAGATGTAACCTGAAGCAACAAATAAATAAATTTAGATACTTTTAAAATTGTGTTGCAATTAGTATGAATGTTGAGTCAGATATACAACTTTAAACTCATGGAGATGTTTAGATAGTAGGATGTTAAAGTCAGGTACCAAATACATATGGACTGGACATTGGGAATGTACATTAAGCCATATAACCCTCATAACTGTGGCCTAATTACCTCTGTTGTACTGTATTGTATTTATTATTATAAGAGAAAGAGCCATTTGTTGGACTGAAAGGAGAAACTGTAGGGGGAAATAAGATATACCTTAAACTTAAAAGAAAAAAAAAGGGAAGAGGATGGGGGGTTGAGGATGGGAGGGTGGGACTGGAGGGGGGATAGGGAGGGGAATGCGATTGAGATGTAACTTGAAGAAATAAAAAATAAGGGAAAAAAATAAATAAAAAATAAAAAAAGAAAAGAAATCATATTCACAGAAAATCAGATAAATCACCTACTGTTGTCACCTGAAAAAAAAAATGGTGGGGTGAGGAATGAGAAAATGAAAACAAAGACCCAAAAAAGATGATTTTTTTTTAAGGGGAGAATAATTCAAGCCACCTAGAATCCATACTTTTCCAAATGGCAACTGAATGGCCTGGATTTTCAAAGATATCAAAGCAAAGAGTGTGGGGCTAAAGAGAGAGTTCAGTTCCCAATACCCAACAGTGGCTAACAACTGTAGACAAAGCTTTTTAATTATCCAATATATACATTGTGCTTTATTTTGCTGTACTTAACTTATTGTGCATAATATCTCTACCTCTGTTCCATCCTTCATTTCCTTCAACCCCCAACCCTAGGTAGGAGAGAAAGAAGTTTAGAGGGAGAAGGGACGTAGGTATGTTTGAGCTTCTGCTGATTAGGGTCCTTGGATTCTTTGGGGGTAGTACCAGTCTCATTAGAAGTCCAGAAAACCAGCGAACCAAGAGACCAGCAAACCAGGAGACAGCAGCAGGAAGAACAAGCAGCAGTCTGGGGGAGCACCAGAAGCAGAGAGAGCAGCAACCTCTTTCTTCTTTGTAGCCTTTTCTCTTCTTTGTAGCCCCTTTTCTCCTACTTCTTGTAAAGCCCCTTTTTCTCGTATATCTTTGTAGAGCCCCATTTTCTTCTTTGTAGTACCCCTTCTCCTATATCTTTGTAGAGCCCCCTTTTCCTACTTCTTTATAGAGCCTCTTTTTCTCTTCTTTGTGGAACTTACTTCTTTGTGGAGCTGCTTCTCTCTTTTCTCTTTGTAGCCCCCTTTTCCTCAGGGCTCTGACGTTTTATTCCTCTCTCCCAAGTCAGAGTTAAACTTGCTCAGCTGGTTAAACCATGTCCCTGCTAGCTCATGAGACCATTAATACTTTATACCTGTCTTAAGCAGGCCACCTGGGATTAAACAAAAACATTCTCACAATTGGTTTTAATAAACTCCTACCACAAACAACAGTATATAACTCCAGTCCCAGCAGATCTGGACACTTCTTCTGACCTGCACAGGCTCTGCAGGCACATCGTGCACAGACATCCATACAGGAAAAAACCACCTAGATGCACAGAATATAAATAAATAAATCCTAAAAAAAAAAAGAAAAGAAAAAGAAAGAAATACAAAACAAAGCCTGGCATGGTATCTCATAGCAAGGCTCTAGAGGTGAATGAAGCAAGGAAGACTGGGAGTTCAAAGTCATCTTTGACTGCATTGTGAGCTCAAGATTAGTCTGAAAAAAAAAAAACAAAGAGAAAAGCAAATTGTTGAATGAAATATTAATATCTACAACTGATTCTTAAGAATTAATATTAATTATAATTGATACTTATGATTATTAGGGCAACGAAGTTATTCCTTAGCCCAGTTATAAATAAGCATACACAGACACCTGATGGATTCTAACAAGTCTGAGCATGGATTGTCCAATCTTAACCCATCTAAGTTAGCTTTTAATGTTCTTCCCCAAACAAAACCCCAATATATACATATGTCCCCTTGGGCTGTTATTCTCCATGCTATACCAAAGTTCCAGCCATGTGGAATGATGTTCTTCCATCTAACCCATGGCGTGTCTTCTCCTCTCTCCCCCTGGCTTCTTCTCCTTTGATCTTCTATGCTCCAAAATCTAGCCAACCTTTTCCTCACCTCCCTCTTTTTTTGTTTGTTTGTTTGTTTTTTGTTTTTGTTTTTGTTTTGTTTTGTTTACTGAGACAGAGTTTCTCTGTGTAGCCTTGGCTGACCTGGACTCACTTTGTAGACCAGGCTGGCCTTGAACTCACAGAGATCTGCCTGCCTCTGCCTACTGAGTGCTGAGATTAAAGGTACCTACCTCTCTCTTACACAATCCAGGCTGTAGCATTTATTCAACCAATCAACTTTAAATTAGGTAGAGCAAGATTTACACAACAAAGACAGGTACATGTAATGTCTTCATCATGACAATGTCCTCATCTGGGTGGCAACCAGATCTTGGGGCCAGTGATTAGCAACAGAATACAAGCAGCTTTCATAATCCATACCTCAATTTTTCCCTGGGCTAAAAACCTGTACAACTCAATTTTGTGTATGTGAATGTGACACAACTATTAGTGCTAATTAATTAACTCAAAATGTTAATGCTAGTTTCTACCCAGACTTAGGCTGAGACATTCTCCACAAAGTCCTAGTTTTTGCTATGGGCACCGTGTTAAACTCTCTTAAAAATGTTTTGGTCTTTGTTTTGACAGACTCATTTTTTTTCTTGAAGTTACATCTCAATCATAATCACCTTCCTTGTCCCCCTTTTGGTCCCACACTCCTATCCTCTTCCCCTTCACCCTCCTATCTGTTTTTTTTTTTAAGTTTAAAATATATCCCCCTCCAACAGCTCCTCCTTTTAGTCCAATAAATGGCTCTTTTTCTTATAACAATAAGTACAATACAAAACAATAAGAATAATTAGGCCACAATTACAAACATTATAAAGTATAATATGCATTCCCAATGTCCAGTCCATACATATTTGGCAACTGATATTTATATTCTATTATCTATCTCAATGAGTTTAAATCCTATACCTAACTCAGTTTCCATCCTAACTTGCATTACCAACTTACAAACATCTTCTTAGACCTAGGACATCCTTTAAATTCCTAAACAACTTAAAATTGAACTGTGAAACTATAACTATCTAGTCTTCAACCACATCTGAGACCTGAGAAGGATAAATATATCTGAATATACAGGAAGTGCAGAGCAAGCAGTTTCCAAAACTAAGAAATAACAGACAACTGGCTACCAGTGCAGTCCCCAATTTCTCTCAATACATTAGACATCTATCTTCAGCCTTTTGTCCCAGTATCTCTGACAAACATTATTGTAAAGCAGGACTTATGAAGGACTTGCCTACCCTGTCTTGGCAGAGCTAGGCTGTTGACTTACCTGCTTCCAAGTTTTGTCCTTTTCGGACAGCATTCTGAACAGACTCACTTTTTATCCCTGACTACATTGTAACATCCTATATAGACCAGACTGGCTGTGAACTCACGGAGATCAAACTGCTTCTACTTCCTAAGTTGGTATTAAAGACATGAGCCACTATAAGAGGCATCTCCTAGATTCTTCTGTGGGAAACTTATTTGAGCATATCCTTCTAGAGATGTAGTGTCAAGTTATTGTCACACTTCAGATAATTATTCTCAGGGTGACACAATCAATTGTGCTAAGATAATTGTACACTGTTTTCTCTGAATTGAGTGTTTATACCTTAACACAGTATTATTAGTAGTTTTGTATTATTATCATTGTCATCATCATCACAGAGACAATTATCAAAGAACTAACTTTGTACTATAATCTAATTCATCAAACTTTTCTCTCACTGTTTCTGAATTTGGAGTCTTGCTTTAGACAGTTTCCCCACATTGCCTGGAACTTGCTGATATCATATTTTCACATGTAACTTTCTGATGTATTTCTAATTTATCTAGTATCAGTGTAAGGAATAGACATTTCTATAGAGATTGCTCTTTAGAAATTCCAGCATCATATGCTGGAAGTCTAGCTATTATTTATTTAAATGTTGCCTGTGTCATATGTTGAAATGTAATTATATACAGGAATCTGTCACTAGAGTTTCCATTTTGTTTCCTTTCTCCACCTATGTGAGCCAGCACCAAACTGTAACTACAGAGACTTTCCATTGTCTTCTCATAGGTTGGGAATAGCCCAGGTTGCTCTTTTTCATTTTCCTGTAAACAAAGGAGGGCAAATAGCTACAAAGAATTCTACAGAGTCACAGTGGATATGTAAGACAGTTTTAGTAATAACTGATATATCCATGATCAAGGGCCTTTCCATTCATTACCAGGGTGTAACTTCCTGTGTTTAAGTGTTTCAGGTGCTTTATGACTTTCCTCATAGGCCATCTTATTCAGTGACTGCCATTATATTTTCCTTCCTATTTCATAGTCCTCTGCAGAGTTTCCTATTGAGTTGCATTTTCAAACTGGTTTTTGATTGGCATATGGATGTATAAAGCTTTAGCAACATGCATATTTATAAGTCATCTACAGTTACTTAAAGCCTTAACACAACATTGTGAGACAAGGAACTTCCAAAGTTGCCATTGAGTTCATTTTCTGTTAGCTATCTACTCCTGGACATGCAGCCTTCCCAAGTGAGAGTCCCTTGGAGTTTTGCATTTTCATTTACTAGTTGTTATCAATTGGAGATAGATTTTAGGTTTTGGATGGAGGCATGTGTCCACCTCTCCCTTCATCTCTAGGGTTCCATCTGGTGCAGACCCTGTACATTCTGCCTCAGTTTCTGTGTCTTCATAAGTACAATTGTGTTAATTTAGAGAGCCTATTTTCTTTGATGTCCTCCATGCTCTGTGGCTCTTACATACTTTCTGCCTCCTTTTCTGCAAGGTTCTATGAGCACTGAGGAGAGGGATTTGATGGAGATATCCATTTAGGGCTGAGTATCCAAGGTCTCTCACACTCTCCATCTTTAGCCGTGGGTCTCAGTATTTGTTCCCATCTATTTGCAGCAGGAAGAAGCATCTCTAATAACAACTGGCCAACGCACGGATCTATGAGTACATCAGAATGTCATTAGGAGTCATTTTATTGCTACATTTTTTGTTTTGTGTTGTGATGTTGTTATTGTTTTTTGTTTGTTTGAAAACAGTAGCATTTGATTTCACCCTAGGTTCCTGGCATATCTAGTCACATGTCTTTGGTCACCCAGTGTTAGATATGGGTTTCATCTCCATGGAGTGGGCTTTATTTTTTAACATGATGTTTCATTGAATCTTTGGGAATTTCAGATCAGGCACCCCAATCCCACTCATTTCCCAGTCTTTCCAAATCCACTCTCTATCCTTGTTACCTCCCCGCAAAAAAAAAAAAGAAAAAAAAAAGAAAAGAAAAAGTAAAATGAAAACAAAAACAAAACAAAAAAACATCTGGCCAACACTTCTGGGCAATGACCTCCTCCTCTATCAACACCAGCCATCTGTGCATTTACCATTCTGCTCCGTCTTTCCTGCCTCTCTATCGCACATTGTTGGTAGTAGTGGCATCGGAATTGTGGCGTGTTAAACACTACACTCTTTTCCACAAACAATTTTACTTGCCAGTGTTCATTCCAATGAGTCATTAGGCTAGTTCAAGGCCTCTGGCTTCTGCTCCACTATCAAAAATGGATCCTCATAGAGACGCTTGGATATCCTGCTGTTGCCCTGTGTCATTGAGATCCTGCAGCTTTGGTTCTGTGGGACCAGCCCCTTCATACACTCCAGGAGTTCATAGATGGGGAAGATGCTAGGGTGGGTGAATTCAAAGCCCTAGATCTGGACCTGGGTGGAAACTGAGTTGGTCATTCTGCCAGTTCTCCCCTGCCATGCCTTCGGGGCCAGCTCTCCCAAGGGCCAGGTGAGAAGTGGGGACAGCTCTCTAGCTCTCCAGCTCACCAACATCTTTAGGACCAGCTTGGAGTAGGCTTTAAATTAAATCAGATTTGGTTGGTTATTCCCTCAAGCTTTGTGGGACATTGCATTGGCATAGCTTGCAGACAGTACACTAATGTACCACAAAGGATTTGTACCTGAGTTGATGTTTACATTTCTTTTTTGGTAGCATGTAGTATCATTCCAGTACCATTAACACTAGTCCATAGGGATAAAGGCTCTAAGTAGGCACCAGCTTGACTTCTCTGTGTTCAATGAGTTGTATAGGTGTTTTCTTCAGCATTAAGGGACTACCCTCATTTTGGGGAGAGCAACCTATAGCCTTGGCAACATCTGGGTTAGTTGTAAATTCCCACGGGAACCCTTTGGCCAACAGCTCAATTAGATGTAATCCAATCCTGGTACTAGAAGCTTCATTTGATGTCGAGCGATGATCAGTTGGGGCTCTGCCTCCCTATTATATGGTGGTTTCATTTAGATCACCTTCACACATGTATATATTTTAGGAATCTTCTACTGAATTGGGTTTATATACTACTCCTCAAATGGACCTTAATTTTAGCTGTCTCTCCCCATATACTTCCCTTTATCCCCCTCTCCTTTTTCTCTTTCTCTTCCCCACTTGACCCTCCCATCCCAGCACCCCCCAATTCATCCATAACTATTTATTCTCTTTCCCTTTTCTAGGGAGATCTGTCTGTCCTCCTGCTCCATTACTTTACACCTAACCTCTGGTTCTATGGATTATAGCTTGGACATCGTTGACTCAGGAGCTAATATCCACACATAAACACATACATACTATATCTGCCTTTCTGGGTCTGGATTACTCCACATGTAATTTTTTCTAGCTTCATCCTTTACCTGTGAATTTCATAATTTGACTTTGTTAATGACTGAGTAATACTCCATTTTATAAATATACCACATCTTATTTATTCATTCTTCTGTTGAGTGAGATCTAGGTTGTTTCTAATTCTGGCTATTATGAATAAAGCAGCAATGAACATAGTTGAGCAATCATTCTTTGCGTATATGCCCAAGAGTGGTATAGACGGATCTTGAGGTAGACAGATTCTAAGAGTACCATCATTTTTTCACATGAATGGATATAAAATTTGTCAAGTGTAGCTTCTGACTCTATGAAAATAATTATGTTATTTTTCTTGTAAACCATAAAATTATGATGTCTTCTGCAATTAGGTTGCTTAGTACTGATCCACCACTTATTTTTTGGAGTAACCTTATCTGATCATGATCTCAGCAGCCAGTTGGGGCTCTCTCTACCCACATTATTTGGTGATTTCATATAGATTGCCTTCTTTTAGTTTTTTAGGTCATTTGTTTGGTGTTTGGTTTTTTTGTTTTTTTTTTTTTTTTTGACAGGGTCTTACTACACAGCACTGGCTGGCCTGTAAACTTGCTATGCAGACCAGGCTGGCCTCAAACTCACAGAAATCTGCCTATCTCTCCTTAGCAAGTGCTGGGACTAAAGCTGAACACCATGGTGGTAGTTTGAATAAGAATGGCCCCCATAGATCCATATTTGAGTGGCACTAGGGAGTGGCATTAGTAGAAGATGTGTCCTTGTTGGAAGAAGTGTGTCCCTGGAGATGGCATTTCAAATGCTCAAGCCAGGCCCAGTGTCACTCTCTCTTCTTTCTGCCTGCAACATCTGGATGTAAAACACTCAGCTCCATTGGGAGATGGTCTGTGCTATGTATTCTAATGTTAATTATTTTGCTACCCAAGGTCTCTTTGCTGTCCTTTACCAGTAGACACCCACATAACCAAAATACAAAATACATCATGCTGGATAATGTATCCCTGATTGGTTGAATAACATGACTTACAGCTTGGACTGGGGAGAAGAGAGGTAGGTGGGAAAACAGTGCACAGGCTTGTGGGTCAGAGAAGCATCAGAAAGAGAGAGAGTTGGAGAGAAAGAAGAAGGAACAGATGCTATGAGTTAAGATGAAGGATGAGAAGCACATGTGGCTAGGAGCATCCTGTTCAGAGGACTAGACCAAATGGTACATGTGCAAGTACTATGGGATTTTGACTGGGAAGTAGAAAGCTATCTTAAAAAGCTAGCTATCCAGCTCTAGTGCTTAAGGCTATATTAAAATCTGACAGGTCCCTGTGTGTTCATTTATAAATTGCAGGCTAAGGAATACCATCCTCACCCTAGTAATCATGTGTATCAATTATAATTATTAATAATTCATGCAACACAGTTCTTTCTCCTGCACCACATCTGCCTGGAGGCTGCCATGCTCCCCACCATAACAATAACAGACCTCTGAAATGTAAACAAGCCCCAATTAAATGTTTTTCATTATGAGAGTTACTGTGGTCATGGTGTCTCTTCACAACAATAGAAACCCTAACTAAGAAAATACCATGCTTGGCCCTGGACATTGATTCTTTAATGCATTGCAGTATTGAATGCTATTGGCTGATATCTTAAGATATATACATGAAAACTAAGTAAAATTGGTCTGTAATTTTTTAATCATTTTAATCTTGGGATCACTATTATGAGTATGTTATAGAAAAAAATTGAAAATTGTCCATTATCCTTAATACTGCAGTTTAGGTAAATTGGGATTTCCTTAACTTTTGAATAGCTACTCCATGAAGCCCTCTGGGTTACTGAGGAAGGAAGAGCTCTTGACTTCTCCATTTGTTCTAGTCTTACTAACCTGTTTACTTACATGTTCTGTCTGTATGACATCAATTTGAGAGGTCATAATTTTCTTTAAAATACTTAACATTTTCATTGTTTTCATGAGGTTTTTTTTTCCCCCACAAATGTTGGTGCTCCAGCTGAAGCTGAGGGTAGAGTTGTTCCCTGTGTGGAGGGAGGCATGCTTTCCTGCTGTGAAGAAACACTCATCATGAGAGAGAGCCTGAGCTCACCTACCAGAGGGTGAAAGCCTACCCATAGAGGAAAGAACCAAGGTACCAGTGCATCAGCTTGCCACCCATCAGAGGAAAGAACCAAGGTGCCAGTGCATCAGCTTGCCACCCATATAACAAGTGAATGAAGTTGTCTCATGTCAAACAGAATCCACCTTACCACAGAGAGCCCAACAAGGGAAGGTCAAACCAGCTCCTACTAGGAAGAACATCCAGTCAAATCCAAGATGGTTATAACAAATTCAGATCAAATATGAAGTTGAAAAAATTCAAGGTAGTTTGCAATAAGGCATAAACTAATGGATAACAAAAAAAAACTTAAGACAAATTACAAAATTCTATCACACTATATAAAAAGAGAAGTCATGTGAATAGACCTGCCCAGGCAGCCTAGAGAGCTATTCCTGATTGGCATCTACAACCAAATACATCCCAGAAATGTTCCCAATCTCCTCCTTCCCACTCCTTGCTCCAACAGAATTCTGCCTGAGGCAAACTTACCTCTGATGGATTTTGGGGAAGGCATTGTGAGTCTTCTCAGTTCTTACATGTATTCAGTCCTTAGAAGTTGATATGGACTGAATTTTAGTCCCTCAAAATGTATATAGTAAGGCTTTGTTGTGAGTATAGTTTAGTGGTAGAATTTTTGCCTAAATTCACAAGGCCGCAGGTTTGTTTCTCCACACCAGAAAAAAAATAATAATATCTTAAGGTCCTATATTCCAGTGCTTTGGAATGTTGCTATATTTTGAGACTGGATGCCTCACAGAAAGGTGATTAAAGTATAATGAAATGATTAAGGTTGGGCTTAATCCAACAAGATTTGTAGAGAGGAGAGGACATTGAAACACAGGCATACAGAGAGAAAACATGTAAGGCCATTTGGAGAAAAATGGTTATCATCCAGCAGTCAAGGAGAGATATCTTGAAAGAAACCAACCTGCTGATGATTAAAATCTGTCTTCCATCCAATAGAAAAGATAAATTTATGGTTTAAGTCAACTGACTAACATGCTCTGTCTCAGAAACCCCAGCCAGTGCCCAAGTGCTGGACAGAAACGACACATGTACATAGGTCAGTAAATCTGGGTATGGATCCTTGCTCCATGGTGCAAAGTGTGCATTCACTTACTTTTGTCCATGTAAGTAGATAAAGAATATATAGTGAAGAAAAGCCATTCTACATAAAAAATAGACTTCAATAATGTATTTCTTGCACACATTTTTTTCTGGAAATCAATAGAAAAAGTTGTAGCAATAATAACAGGTAGTAGTAATAGTAATAGTTAATGTGTTGATAAAAATTAAAATTGGATCCTGAGCACAAAGTTTTACTCTGCACTGAACTGACACATCCATGTTGCTTTGAGCCACTGAGTTTGTGATTATTTGTTCCAGAAGCAAGAGGAAATTAGCAAAACATTGTGAGATATGTCACATATCAACCAGATAGCAAACACTGCTTCATTTATTTTTTAAAATTTATTTAGTTCTTCAAGTTGCATCCCCATCACAGCCCTCTTCCTCCTCCCCACTGGGTCCCACCCTCTCCCCTCTCACCTTCTCCTCAGATGAGGGGAGCCCCCCACATATCAACCCACCTCAGTTCATCAAGTCACATGAGGGCTAAGAGCTTCCGCTTACTCTGGGGCCTGACAAGGCAGCCCAGCTAGGGTAAGGTGTTCCACTAAAAGGCAATTGAGTCCATGACTAACAGAATGGATTCATAATCACCATTTCATTTATAACCTTCCGAATACATCTCAGCTATTTCATTAACCTCGTTCTACAGATGGCAAAACTGATGTTCAGAGAATAAATGACTCACCTAAAAGATTTCAGTAAACACCAAGGCAAGTTTTTGGGCAAGGTCCTAATTCCAGCATGCTCTCTCTTCTCTTGAGAGCATACGTGATTTTTAAAGTCACTCTTCTTCAGTCATTTTTAATCAGGAGGAATAAATGCAAGCATGATTTCACTTAACATGACTGCTAAGGTTGGAAGTGATTTTAGAGCTTGCCCTAACAGGAGGTAAACCTATAATCAGTGTAAGATAAATTATCTTTATCTTTCACAGAAATTACTATAATCAAAACTGTTCTCATGTCTCATTGATGCTGACCTGCTTTTTAATGGCTTGTATTTCAAACATGAGCTCAGACACAAATCAAATACAAAATGGAAAATCAAGACAAGTGCATTCATCATGGGAATTTACAGATTACCTAATGCTAACTATTTTATGCTGAGAGATTCTAATCTGTTTTTCCCACATTATAATATAACATAAATGTTTTACTTTCACAGATTACTTAGGTTGTAGTGGACAAAAGAACATTAAATCTCTATAGAACTTAATATAAACCATGATAAATCAAGGCTAGCTGTAAAAATAATTAAAGAATCACTTAAATACTCCAATCACATTAACACAATCTTGAGAGGTTGTGTTTCCTCCATGTCTTTATTATTGGATCTGAATTTCATTGAATCTGAATTTATTCGATTTAAGGTATAAAAATGGCATTTTAAACTGTGGCACATGGGAGGTCACCAGTACACGAAGTATTTCTAGAGGCTAAAAAGGACAAGGAGTAGGTGATCCTCAATTTCCAGAAGAACTATCTTACCACACTTGCCTGAGTCCCGTGATACTGACCAGAATGCCTCCAGAATTCTGAGATGATAATCTGTGTTACCGTAAGCCACTAAGTGTATTATTTGTTCCAAGAGCAATAGTAAATTAACACAACTATGGAGGTATATATCATATACCAAACAGCTCGGATACAGTAGGATACAGAGATGTGGAATCTAAGATTTTGTGACCTCATCTTTTTTTGTCTCAAAAATTATTTTTCTGGCTATGTTGATAGCCAAACTTAGTTTGAGTTACCATTGCTGTCATGAAACACCATGACCAAAGCAACTTGGGGAGGAAAGGCTCTATTCAGCTTACACTTCTAGATCACTGCTCATCACTGAAGGAAGGCAAGACAGGAACTCAAGCAGACCAGGAACCCAGAGGCAGGAACTAATGCAGAGGCCATGGAGGAGTGCTACTTAACTGCCTTGCTCCCCATGGCTTGCTCAACCTGCTTTCTTATAGAACCCAGAACCACCAGCCCAGAGACAGCACCACCCACAATGGGCTGGGTCTTCCCTCATCAATCACTAAATAAGAAAGTTTCCTCCAGGTTACCTACAGCCTGATCTTATGGAAGCATTTCTTTAATTGATGTTTCCTTCTCTCAGATGATACTAACTTCTGTCAAGTGACATAAAACTACCCAGCACAGAAGGTGTCTGTCACTACTCTAGAGGCAGTAGGGCCTGGGAGAGGAGAGCCAACAAATGAGGTGGATTAAATTGTCCAGTTATAGTCAACTGTACTCAGAGCCTCAGGCAATTTATACTCTGAGGGTCAAGGAAGGTCACATGAGTAAAGTTCTCATGAGTTCAAATTTTACACAATCACAAGAACAAGCTTCATGTGACAAAAAAAGTGTGTGTTTTTTTTTTCCCTTGCTTCAACTGTAGACAGGCTGCTGTCCAAAAAGGACAAAACTTGGAAGCAGGTAAGTCAACAGCCTAGCTCTGCCAAGACAGCATAGGCAAGTCCTTCATAACCCCTGCTCTACAATCAATGTCTGTCAGAGAAACAGGGCCAAATTGCTGAAGATTGATATTGTAATGTATGGAGAGAAATTGGGAACTGTCCAGGCAGCCACTGGTATGTCATTTCTTAGTTTTGGAAGCTGCGGGCCCTGCACTACCTATATAATCAGATATATTTATCCCTCTCAGGTCTCTGAGGTGGTTGAAGAATAGATAGCTAGAGTCTCATAGTTAAATTTT
Source organism: Lophiomys imhausi (assembly GCA_907164525.1). NCBI lineage: Eukaryota > Metazoa > Chordata > Mammalia > Rodentia > Muridae > Lophiomys > Lophiomys imhausi. The sequence continues at coordinate 497,808 of CAJQZJ010034075.1, forward strand.
GAGATGTTTAGGAATCAAGAGGGTGTTCTGGATCTAAGAAGATGTTTTTAAAATTGTGATGTAAGTTAGGATGAAAGCTGAGTTAGATATAGAACCTTAAACTCATGGAGATGGTTAGATAGTAGAATGTTAAAGTCAGGTGCCAAATAGATATGGACTGAACATTGGGAATGTATGCTAAGCCATATAACCCTCATAACTGTGGCCCAATTACCTCTGTTGTTTTGTATTGTATTTATTGTTATAAGAGAAAAAGCCATTTGTTGGACTGAAAGGGGGAGCTGATGGGGGGGGGATATACCTTAAACTTAAAAAAAAAGGAAGTGGATGAGGTTGAGGGGGAAGAAAGAGGTTGGGAGAGTGAGACTGGAGTGGGGAGTAGGGAGGGATTGTGATTGAGAAGTAACTTGAATAAATAGAATAATAAATATAATAATAATAATAATAATAATAAAAGAAAAATTTGTTTTTCCATGGAGGTATAAAAGATAGCTTAAACATTTAATTTAATAACAACAGTAAGCAATAAGGAGTAATCTGAAGTAAATGCATTCCTATTTGCTGCACCTGGGAAGAGCATGAAAATACATTACAAGAACAAGTCTGTGTTTTGAAGAAACTGAGATCATAAGACTCTTGTTTTCTTGGAGTGTTCTCACAAGCACACAGAATTCCCCTCAGATGACTCCATATCTGGGCTGTGTTCTAAAATGTATCAAATGAAAATCTGGAAGGTATACCTTAGACATCAGTATTAAGTAATATTCAACTGTCACCTTTCCCTTAGAGACAAATGTCTTGCCAGGAGAATATTGAGTGGCCATAGTTTAGGGCTAAGGTTTTATATTAGGGGGTAGGATGTAGCTAGATTGATAGACAGCTAACCTAGTCTTGGGTTTGATGCCCCTTACCACACTCCTATAATCCTAGTGCTCCACTCCAGAGGTAGAATCAGGAAGTTTCAAAGTTTAAGGTTATCCTCACATACATAACAAATTTGAAGCTAGCCTAAAAAAAAAAAAGAAAAAAGAGTTGTATTAGATTTCTTCATAGAACAAGAAAAAATAAATTTGATTACTTCTTATCTAGATTTTTAAAAATTTGTGTATGTGAACATGTGCACATGCTACAAGTGGACGCACATGTGAACGTGAGAGACAACTTTACATAAGCATTTGAAAATAATTGTACTGAAACTATTAACTGTATATATCCATTTACTCATTATCAGTTGTGTTCATAATTCCTTCCTAAATTCTTCCAAAGGGAGAAAGGCTTGTGATTCTTCAATCTAGATTCATATTTTAAGAACATTTGAACTTGAGGAGGTAAAAAAAATAGAATTGGAGTAGGAAAACATAATTCCAATCCCATGTATGCATTTACCAAATGAGAGTTATAACATGGGCAAACCTGACCTTCAGTCATAGCTGTGATATCCTAACCAAGGCCTATCCAAAATTCAGTCGTGGCATGTAGGGTGTCTATACAGAAGTGCCACCGACAGTTGCATCTTGCAAATGACCCTCACTTCTGTTATTCCAGATGTCAAACATCATCTGTATTCAGCTGACATCAAAATAGAGTGCAGTGAAAGGGTCCATTATTCACTGAGCTTTGCCCCTAAGTATCACAAGCCGGAGGCTGACTAGCAGGCTTTTATTAAAGCATAAATAAAAAGGGCAGGTGGCAGTGAGTTCTCCTCAAAGGTTTCAGAAAGCTGTATTCTGTAGAAGAATCAGGCCTTTCCGTGGAGCACAGCAATAGATTACTGGGCTCTGGAGAGAATAAAGAAAATAACCTTGTGCTCATTTCTTACCCTCAGTAAAATATTGATGGAGCAACATTGTCAAAATCTACTTGGCAAATTGCAGTGGGCCTTAGATTGCAACCCTGTACTTTTCTAGGCACAATGGACATGATCTTACAATATGATGCAAAATTAACAGGTATAGAAAAACAAAAGAACATTGAAGTCTGGCTTGTGAGTTTGATAATAAACTTATTGAGGTTGCACTTAAAGAAAATGGCATGTGTTGCACAATCTCTCAAAAGTCAGTCAATCTTCCACCAGTGCTTACAAAAGTGTAGGTGTTCTCTCTCCGGGATTGTCATAAATCCCATGTGTGTCAATAGCTCTATTAACTATTATTATGTGTAATGGGAATTCTGAAATTTTGGTTTCTTTATAAAACAAAAACAGAGAAATGTTATGAGAATGTGCTTCTGTTTTAATACCAGGTGAAGGAATGTGGGGCTGCTTCGAACTGTCCACAGCTGCTGACTATGATTTTCCTTGTGTTCTAGCAGAGGCATGGTTTTGCCAGCTGCAGACAATTGGGACTCTGAGAACTTTCCAGGGGGTATAAAATGGGAGGGCCCCAAGAGGTGGGGTCTTGTGGTTGTTGGTTGTTTAGGGAGATGGTTTGCTGGTTGTTAGTAGCCATCCTCGAAGAAACAAAAGAAAAGAATCTCTCAATCTCTCTCTCTCTCTCTCTCTCTCTCTCTCTCTCTCTCTCTCTCTGTCTTCCTGTCTCTCTGTCCCTCTCTCTCTCCTCCTATCTTCTTTCTCTATCTAGGATAGGAAGTGAAACTGTGAGGGAAGGGCATAAAAGGTGAGAAAAAGAAGAACCCAGAAAGTAGCAAAGACCAGCTACAACTAAGTACTGAACTACTTTAGCTCTGATATTTGTAAGCAAGTACTTTGCCAGTGCACATCCCATAGCTATACGAGGATAAATATTTACTTACTGAGTATATAATGAGTATTCTTCATATATTCAGAATTCTCACTTCGGATTATAGAGAGTAAAATTTATATTCAGGGACATGTTTAGCAGCAGTAGCATGAAAACTGCATGGTACTTTGTCTTTCATTTTCTGTACAATACTCTTTTAGAAGCTAGCCTTCAGTTTAAAATGTTCACCTTACTTTGCAGAAGACAGAAAGTGCAATCAGACACAGCCTTCAGTAGTAAATTAGGGGTTCTGCTCTATTTCAACTTTTGTAGTTTACCAATCATGTTAACAAAGCACACAAACACAGGAAGAGTATCTATCTAAGCTTAACAAAATATATTAGTTGGTTTTGCAAGTTTGAATTGTATTCCTTTTTAAAGCAGTGTTTTTACTTTCATATAATTTTAAAATGATGGGAAGTAACAAAGATGTTGCACAGCTGTCCTATAGCTCATATCCAGTTTCCACCACCCTCAGCATATTAATGGGGAGTGCTTCTTTTAAGTATCAAATGCTGAGACGTTATTGCTGAGTAAGACCCACACTTAGTTCAGCCTTCCTTAGGGCTCACGACACCTCCAGGCCTCCTCATTTAGCTGGCTTCTTCCCTTAGGTGCCCCATGGCTATGACCCTTTCCCAATTTCCTTCTCTTCTTAGTGAGCTTTACAGAAATTTCCTGACCTCGTTTTGTTTGTTTGTTTGCTGAGACAATAGCTCACTCTGTAGCCCAGGCTAGCCTCCTCTTGCCACAGCTTCCTGAGTAGTAGAATTACAGGCATACAACAACAACACTCCAGCCTTACCCTACCTCAGCTGATTTGAGAAAATGGTTAGAAATTTGGCAGGTTTTCCTACCAAGATGATCTTTTAGTGAAGATATTGAACTTGAACACTGAATGGGTGTTTGTCAGGTTTCTTCCTTCCCAGGGACTCTGACTTCCCTTCCCATGCTGCATTCTTCAGAAGGAAGTCATTAGACACAGTTCACATGTTAAGTGTAGGCAGTTGTGAGGATGGAGTGTCTATGTCAAACATTTTGAATACAACAGGAAATTTCCTCATTCTGTCTAGTCCATGTAGTTCAATCTCACTGAGAACTCATGGTTTCTTACTTCAGACTTTTAGTTGGAATCCAGTAATCTGTAGTTGTGTTCCCTGGATTGTTTCAGCTTTGCACAAGAGGGCTGTTCTCCCCTGGACATATGCCTCTTTGAGATTATGTGGGTGTTCTATTTTAGCTCTTCTGTATTTTCTAAGGAGAGAAGATATTGGGATCATCTTTGTCTTCTAGTAGAGTCATCTTCTTCATCTTCGATTTTCAAGAAAGCAATTGGAACCCAGGGCTTGTGATGTAGGCATGCTTTGTGCCCTGAGGTCTATCACTGATTTCCAGCTGTCAGGACAAATACATGTATGTGGACATCAGTTTGTGAGCAAAGCTGGCCAGAATTTTGCAAACAACCATCTGTATCTGTTACACTAACATGAATTCACACTCTCTCCACTGTGCACACTTTACTCCATGGATCATTGGCATATCTCTTCTTACATACTGCAGTTTCCTGCTGCTCTGTGAGAAGTCTGGCTTCCATCATGGTAAATATTTACTTCAGTATTCAATTTCAATATATATCCACAGCCATTTTAGAGCTATAACCTGTAGCCTCACAGGAAACACTTTTATCAACCGGATAACATGCTTCTTCTAGACTTCACTTACTTCTTACTTAGGTCAGACCCCCTCAATGCATATGCACACACCATCAGTTTTCCTCTTTAAAGAAAGAGGAGGCAGGAGACAATTCACTGGTAGACTGTAACACTTTGTTGTTTACTTACAAATGAGAAAAATAAACCAGGAATCAAGAATTATATAACATTTCTAATAATTCTGTGGGAAACTCCCCTTCAGAAAAAGGAATGCACAGTCTGGAAGGTAGTAGTTTCTTGTATTTCAAAGAAAAGTTTAGAGTCAAAGTACTGAGGATATTGATTTTATTGAAGCTCAACTCTCAACTGTCACTTTGTGTCAGCAGACCAGCTAACACACAAAAGCCATCCCTGAGGATGGAGGTGTTTTGCTAGATTCCTGAAGACCGGGGGGGATGGGGGGGGGGACGTCAGACAGCAAACCTGTGTAATTTGTTGCATTCAAGGCAGCTCCATATTCCAACTGACACTTAATGTGTGTTTAGGTTGCAATAATTATTGTGAAATAAGAACTTAAAACTTCAGGGACATATTTTCTTTGTAAATTCAACTCTTGAGGTATTTGAAAAATGTGAGAGCAATACTGATTGGAAAAAAAAAGAACTTAGTACTGGAAACAAAAAGTAGGGTAATTCTTCATATTTCTTTAAATACTGGACACCTGCTTCAGGCTTACATATTTTACTTTAGAGAGTAGTTTTCTCAAATCAATTTTCTCTTGAAAAAAAAAACTATGTGACACATAATTCCTGGAAAGCTTATTTTTTTCAAATGGTGGGTAAATAGTCATTTATGTAAGTGAATATATTTGTCATTATGAATGAAGTAAATGGGCTAAATGTGTTATAAAATGTATGCTGTATTAGGTCAAGGTAGAACTGAACAGTAGCAAGAAGATCTAATTTTGAAATAGGCCCTTCTTTCCCCACTAGAAGTTATGTGATCAAGGCATATTATCTTAACTATCTTGTACTATTCCAGTTAGAATATTAAAAAGATTTTAAAGCTGACTTCTTTCTTTAAAGTTGTTTGGAAGTGCTGAAACTGATTCCAAAAAGAAAAGAAAGAATGAAAAGAAATCTTCTGCCTTCATATAATGTCTTCAAAATAATGAACTGTTTTCTTATATCGATCATGATACACTTGAACTGACTGAATTCTGCAGAAATAACAAATTATTTTGGAGATGGGTGACAACAAAAATGATACATTTAGAGTTTGTCTACAGATTCTTTGTCTAATAGCAAACACATCCATATACATAGCTCATGTATTAACTATAAGTAAAGGCTAGACACTGCTCACATACTAGGCTGAAAAGATTCTGAAAATAGGAGTGGATAAGAAGAAAGAGGTACGTGCTGCAGTTGACTAGCAGTGCCTGGCATCATGGAAGCAATGAAGAACATGGCAAAGTTACTGCATTTACTTTGTCTAGTGTATAATTGTAACAATTTATGATGAATTTGAAACATGTTTTGGATTCTAGATAATAAATTTATGTTACTTTAATCTAATGTTTTATGTGATACTACTTCTGTTTTTATGCCCCACTAATGACAATTTCTCTTATTCTTGATAACCCAGGATTATAAACTATATTACATCAAATGACTGTGAAGTACAGTGCTTCTAAATAATTCTTCCTGAAACCAACAATGGTGGCTTACAGACTGCATAAAGATAGATTCTGTCCTAGCCAACTCTTAACTTCCTGCAATGACAGGGGGAAATTAACACAATGACATGATGGCATAAAAATGTATCTCACCCCCACTGATGTGGACAGGGTGGGAATCCAAAGACTTTACCATGGTCCCTTCCAGTTTCCTATGGGCTAGGCTAGCTCTTGGCCACTCTTGACCCTTCTCCCTCCACCTGTCTCCTCTGCCATTCAGCTACATAAGTCTCTTTGCATAGCTTCCAGTATGAAGTCTAACCCTTCTTAAGGGCTTAGAGATTTACCAGTTCTTCTTTCTAACCTATATTACCTCAGGCATTTGTTCACGTTCTTTGTATGGATGATATAATAGTTGCTCGTGGCTTGCATACATGTATACATACATACATATACACAGAAACACACAAACACAAAGAAAAAGTAAATATAAATCTTGAAAAAGAATACTTAGAATATAATAATGGCAGACTCAAGGTAGTGTTGGTAGTACATGAAGGCATGTGTTTAACTAAGTAAACCCGATTTTGATAAAAGAACATGCCAGGTCAATTTGATTGCCTTGTTCTGTCCATGAATTTAGGTAACTTTCAGAGAAAATGTAGTTTCCCTTGAGTTGGCTTGACCCAACAGCCAAAATACCTGGGGGTAACTCTAACCAAGCAAGTGAAAGACCTGTATGACAAGAACTTCAAGTTCTTGAAGAAAGAAATTGAAGAGGACATCAGAAGATGGAAAGATCTCCCATGTTCATTGATAGGTAGGATCAACATAATAAAAATAGCCATCCTGCCAAAAGCAATATACAGATTCAATGCAATTCCTATCAAAATACCACAACAATTCTTTATAGACCTGGGAAAAGCTATTCTCAATTTCATATGGAATAACAAAAAACCCAGAATAGCTAAATCAACCCTGTACAATTAAAAAAAAAATCTGGAGGCATCACCATCCCAGACTTCAAGCTGTACTACAGAAAAATAGTAATAAAAACAGCATGGTACTAGTATAGAAACAGACCAGTGGATCAATGAAATCCAATTGAAGACCCAAAAGTGAACCCACACACCTATGGTCACTTAATTTTTGACAGAGAAATCAAAATCATACAATGGAAAAAGGACAGCATCTTCAAAAAATGGTGCTGGTCCAACTGGATGTCCACTTGTAAAAGAATGAAATTAGACCCATACTTGTCACCTTTTATAAAACTTAAGTCCAAGTGGATCAAAGACCTTAACATAAGGCTGGTCACACTAAATCTACTAGAAGAAAAAGAGGGAAAAACCCTCGAACTCATTGTCACAGGTGACAACTTCCTGAACAGAACACCAACAGCTCAGGATCTAAGACCAACAATCAATAAATGGGACTTCATGAAACGGAAAGCTTCTGTAAGGCAAAAGACACTGTCATTCAAACAAAACGGCAGCCTACATATTGGGAAAAAAATCTTCACCAACCCTACATCTGACAGAGGGCTAATATCCAAAATCTACAAATAACTCAAGAAATTAAATGCCAAGAAACCAAATAATCCAATCAAAAAAATGTGAAGCAGAGCTAAACAGAGAATTCACAGAGGAGGAATCCCTAATGGCTGAGAGACACTTGAAGAAATGCTCAACATCCTTAATCATCAGAGAAATGCAACTCAAGATGACTCCAAGATTCCATCTCACACCTGTCAGAATAGCTAAGATCAAAAGCTCAAATGACAGCACATGCTGGCGAGGGTGTGGAGAAAGGGGAACACTCCTCCATTGCTGGTGGGAGTGCAGGCATGTGCAACCACTATGGAGGTCAGTCTGGCAATACCTTAGAAAAATTGGAATAGCTCTGCCTCGGTACCAAGCCATAACACTCTGGTTATACATCCAAAGATTCCTTACCAAATCACAAGGAAGTTTACTCATCTATGTTCATAGCAGCCTTATTTGTAATAGCTAGAAACTGGAAACAACCCAGATGTCCCTCAACCAAAGAATGGATTAAAAAACTCTAGTACAGCTACACTATAGAATACTACTCAGCCATCAGGACAAGGAAATCATGCAATTTTCAGCCAAATGCATGGAACTAGAGAAACTCATTCTGAGTGAGCTAACTCAGACTCAGAAGGGTGCACATGGCATCTATTCACTTATAGTAGGATTTTAGCCATATAGTACAGGATAACTATACTACAACCAATGCACCAAAGGGAACAGAAACATAGACTTTGTTTCCTGTCAATGAGACACTTTGCCCTAGTGGTACTGCCTTGTAGGCCCCCAGTGTATGAGGAGGCTCTTGGCCCTCATATGACTGCTGAACTGGGGCGGGGGACTGTTATGTAGGGATACTCCACTCCAGAGGAGTGGGATGGAAGGGATAGGGGTTAGAGGGTGGGACGGCGGGACTGGAGGGCGTGAAAAGAGGGCACTGTGATGGAGATGTAACCTGAAGTAATAAATAAATATTTAAAAAAAAAGAAACTCCTCTGGGTTCTTTGTTCACCTTTACACTTGGCTTCCTACTGAGCATGCAGATCTTGGTTCTTTGATGACTGTAAGGCATCCAACAGGGCATTGTGCACAGTCGAGTGGAGTAGTCACTCTGCTTACTGTCTCTCAGAGACACTCAGACTGTTTAGACCCTCATTCCCAGAGGGCGGCAGAAGCCGTGTTTGGAAACTTGATTAGAGATGCAAAATCTTGGGCTCTTGCCATTAAATGTTTGATTCAAAACTCTGGAGGAGATCCCAGAATTCTGTGTTTCTACAAGCCTTCTAGATGATTCTGTGGCACCTAGGCTTGGTAATCACTGGTTTAGAAGACGTAAGAGACCTCCCAGGAAGATGTTTACAGTTTTCTCATGCCCAGGGAATAGATTATGCTAGTAAATTGCAAAGCACTCCACCAAAACTGCAGCTCCAGGGTGACAGGAAGAGTTAAACATCTTGTTGAGTATTTGGTTTTAAATTGAGACCTCATTTGTGTCTCCTACAAGGTAACCTGGCCAGGACTGATAGTGTCAAGATAAACCACATTATTCAATCCATAACACCACATTGTTTCTTGACTGGAAATGGGATAAGGGGAGTGAGGAGGAAGTGGGGACTCTCTGCCTATCTCAACTACACCATCTCATACACACCTTCCTCTACATCTCCCTGAGTTCCTTTACCAGTTTCACCAGCTATGGAATAATTCTTAAAGATTGGAGATAAAAAGTTCTTAGAGTTTGGGCCACACAATGACATAGTTTGGCCATGGAAATGTTGGAGTATTCCAACAAGTATTCCAGGCTAAATTATATTCATTATTTTTTCTTCCCAATTAAAAAGAAATTAGGTCATTTCTATGAGTATACCAACTTCCCTGTTTGCTAAGCTTTTATCTGCCACACCCGATAGATTCTACCTGTAACCACAAACTGGAGCCTTAACAAATGGATACACATTTACCTATTGTCTGATCTTCTGAATATATTTGGTCCATGGGAATTTTATTTTATTTTTTACTTATTTTCTATTGTAGTCTCTACAGAGATTAATGTTATTACTGAGTCCTTTTCTAAATCTTGTTTCTAGCTTTATCTCTAACTTCTATCTTCAGGATTATATTTGGAATCACTCTCTGGACCCTACCTATACTCCTAGGCCACCCTCAGTCGCTCAACCTCAACTCACTGATCCAGGTTATTTGTTCTTGGCCTACTACTATTCATTGAGAACTTAGGAGAGATATCAGTTTGTCCAGCCTTCTGTCTAGACATCAATACTGAATGATGACTCAGATACAACTGCTCATACAACCTAGGTTAAGTGATTACCACTCAAATTTTTACATTAAAACATTTTTCTGTCTCTGTCTCTCCTCCATCTCCCCCCCACACACACACACTGAAACCCTAAGCATATAAAACACATCTAAAAGATCATTCTGACCAGATCTACTCAAGCTTTGTTTTATCTCCCCAAAATAAAGCTGAGATACTATCCCAAGACCACCACTACCTCTCAAAGAAGTTGCCTACTGATCACTGAGTGTGGCTGTTTCCCATTACATGACCTGCTACTCACAGCAGCACCTTGGGGTAATTTATACTTGTTCTTATTCTTGGGACTAGAATCATTAAGCAGATGGTTTAAGTATACTGTTCAGAGGCAATGCAAGCTGCAAGTTGTGGATCCCAGCATCTCTGGTGCAGAATATTAAATCTTGGTCATTTCTCAAGAAAGTATAAGAGCATGTGGCCCTCTTAACAAGAATGCAATTATGCTTTCTAAGGACAAACTGTATATGTTCTATATTTATTTTTGCTTAAAATAAGAATTGTTTATATTTAATAAGGTCTTGAGATTAGTTGATTTATTATGTTAGCAGTATTAAATTGTCGCGTCCCCCCTTGTCCAGCAAGGAATGACGCAACTCACAAAAGCTCTTCTCCTGCAGTTTATTCAGGTCCCTTGAAAACAGTCTTCCGAATAATGGGGCAGACCCAACCCACAGGCTAAATACTAATTAGACAGCCAGTCAAGTAAAGCCAAGTGGTGCTATCTCAGAGGTCTGCGTATGCAGAAGCAAGCCAGATCAGCAGTCTTTGCCAAATATGAACTTATTATCAAAAAGAGCACTCACCGTCGGGCTGGTGGAAGGCGGAGGCCAGCGCCATCTTTAGGGCGCGGCACTTCGCAGCTCTCTACATTAAATATTCATGAAAATATTATCATACTGTTTACAACTTTTTCACCTGGAAATAAATCATTACTAATCCATTTGCAACTTCTAAGAGTGCCTTAAACAGGGTGCTTGCAAAGTCAGAATGTACATGTGTGAAAGCCCAAGAAAGCCATTGTGGTGAGGAATGTGCAGCAATAGAAAATGTACACATATAAACAGACCAGAAGTATGGTGGTTTCAAAGAGTTAAAACCAGAGTAATAAGTAAACATAAATGGAATTTGTGGGGTGGTGGAAATGTAAGCATGCATGAGAAGAAAACACATCATTCACTTTCTTACAGCATTCTAAAGGAGATTCACTTGTCTATCTACTCTGTCTTCAAGTTAAAAATAACTTTTGGTTGTGGAAATAGTTTAGCAGGTAAACCACTTGCTCCACAAGCATGAGGACCTGAATTTGAATACCCAGGACCCACATAAATGCTAGTCCTCCTGTAATCTCTCTGCACAGGAAGAAGAGAAAGGAAGCCTGCAGAGCAAGCTGGCTAGACAGAGTAGAGGAAATAGAGAGCTCCAAATTTAGTGAAAGACACTGCCTCAATATGAGGGTTGACAGTGACTATGGAAGTACCAGATGTCAACTCCATCACCTCAGACTTCCACACAGGTGCATATGCACACATATACATGAACATGTATATGCACATGTATGCAAACCACACACACACATACATACCTGATCCAAAAAGACAAAAAAGAAAGAGGAGTAATAACACTCTTTTTTGGTTTTTTTTGTTGTTGTTGTTTGGTTTTTCAAGACAGAGTTTCTCCACGTATCCCTGGCTATCCTGGATTTAACTCAGTAGATAAGGCTGCCCTTGAACTCACTGAGATCCACCTGCCTCTGCCTCCTGAGTGCTGGGATTAAAGGTGTGTGCCACCATGCCCAGCCAACACTTACCTTTGAAGCTTCAATTTTCAGATGACAATAACTAAGAGAGAAATTTCCAAACAGTCCCCAGGTCTCATCTCTCACTAATAGTACAGAACAGATCCTTCAGTCACTTATGTTATAGCCCTACTAATACAGGAAACACCTTTAAAACTTGTCACATGAACAACCAACCTCTTGGGCTATACAGGAAACCTGCAGTCCCATGTGTCAGATCCTCAGACGTCCCTCCACTTCTTTGCTATAGGTGTGGTTATTATATTTTATTTTTTGTTTGTTTGTTTGTTTGTTTTTTACTCAAGAGATTTTCTGCACCTTATATTGCCAGCAGGGGTTAAACTGGCATTTTCTACAGGCAGATACCCTTTTAAAATGTACACGGGGTCTGGAGAGTTAGCTCAGAGATTAAGAGCACTGGCTGCTCTTCCAGAGGCCCTGAGTTCAATTCCCAGCAACCACATGGTGGCTTGCAACCATCCACAATGAAATCTGGTGCCCTCTTCTGGCCTGCAGGTATACCTGCAGATAGAACACTGTATACATAATAAATGAATAAATCTTTAAAAAAATTAAATAAGATAAAATGTACACAGGGACTCACTTTGGAACAGATAGAACAACTCATTTGATGTTACGAACATATTTCCCTATGGAAACAGTCTAAGTGAAGCAAGGGCATAAAGCCTCCTTAATCCATGAGATGGGAGGCAACCACCACAGGCAATACTATCTTCTATGGCTTGGATAAATGCCTGGAAAGTCTGTGTGTTATAGAATTGTATGTTAGCCATTCCACTGCTAGGCCAAATAAAACCTAGCAGAGACTGATTTGGGCTCATGGTTTCAGTTCTTCACCGAAAGCATATCAGAATATAAGCAAAAACATTTACATCATGGTGCCTAGAAGCAAAGAGCAAATGTTGCCTGCAAGATTGAGATTTTTTTTTTTTTTGCACTTACCCATTAGTCCCATACAGACCCTCAGCTGTTACCATACCACCCACATTCACAGTTGATCATCTCCCTTAGTTAACCATTTCTGGGAACACCAAAACTGATATAACCAAGAAGCATAATTTGATCAAACAAGTAAGGAATCAATATTGACCATTATAGCTTAATTCCCATTGCATGGTGTTACTGGGAGATAGTGGGACCTTAAACCAGTGAGGTATAGTGGGAAGTCTTCTTGTCAACAAAGTTGTACCTTCCAAGAGGATGCTATTTTTTTTCTACTTTTCTCCCTTCCTGACCATGAAGTGAAGATGCTTCTTCTGCATCCATTCTTGCTATGATGTGCTATCTGGCTACAGGCCCCAAAGCAATAGACTCCAGTGGCCATTACTAAAACTACAGAAATCGGAGCCAAAATAACTTTTTCCTCCTATAAATTTATTGGCTCAAATATTTTGTTAGAGTAATGGAGCACTTAACATAGTAGCTTAAAATCTCTTTATCACACACCATAAAGGAAGGCAGCTAAGTTAATCACACTCTAAATGCTTTAATTAGGAGCCTAACAGCAGTTATTCTTCATAGGGCAGAACCATAAAGGGAATCACCTGCCATCATTGTATAGCTGGAGATTTTTGCAGTTCAAGTGTTTGTATGTTACGTACAGTTTGAAATCTAACATTAATGAAGCAGGCAGGCAAGCTCTAGTGTACATGTCAAGACAAAAACAACGTGTTCTAAAAACTCTCAACTATCCATCTTCCCTAAAGAACTTTTACATTTGCCTGCTTCCTCATCTCTGGCCTAACACCATAGCCACAGAGCATCTCAGCATATGGCAGGCTCCCTATACAAAAGACTATCTCACCCTCTGAATTGAAAATCACAAGGCGAGACATTAAGGCTGACATCGCTCTTACAACACCAGAAAACACCAGAAGGTAATAATCAGCAGGGGAAATAAAATTGTAAATTTCACTGTTGATGGCAGAAGTAAGAGACAAATGAAGGTTGAAGAGGCTGCCAATTACAGAGGACACTAGTCAGAGGTGGGACACTGAAGTGGTCTAACCTCACATATGAGGAAGGCATCAGCTTAGAAGTCAAAGAGCAGATACAAGTGATAAAAAATGAGCAATAAAGTAAGAGTGCTTGTGAGTAATTTAAAATGCAAATCAAAACATTTGTACCTCTGAGACCCGCACAGAATGTAATTTGTTAAGGAAGTACCCAGCATGATGAAGACATGGAAGAATCAACATCTTCCCACACTGCTACTAAGACCATAAACTTGTACCAAATTGCCTAATTGGATATTCTGGCTATGTCTCCCATGACCACAAGTGATTTCAGTGTCTTAGCATAGCATCTAAAGACACTCACTAAAAACATTTTGGAAGGAAGAGGAATGAGGAAGGGAAGAAATAGAATTTTGAGTCTCAGGCAAAGTACAGAATGTATAAGAAAAACTACAGGAGTACTCAGGTTTGTCATTGGTGGCACTTTCCAAGGAGCAATGCTCCATGAGATCATCTGACTCCATTTTTCAAAAGAATAAATCTGCTTTCACCTTCAATACCAACATATCACATGAAGAATATGAGATTTCACTCCCATCCATACCATAGAAAAAAGCTGGACAAACTGAAAAGTCATTGGCTTTCCTTGGGCCTATAAAAGAACTGATGTGTCTAGGCAGACAATCACCCCACAATACAAAGCTGAGTGCAGCCAGAGAGGTGCAGAAACTAAGACCTGTCAGAAACCACTTTAACTCTGAGCTTGTAGAACAGTTCCTTGGGAATATTTTCTGAGAATAATGTCTGCAGCACAGGGGTAAACCTCTCACTCTCCTGTGTTTGCCTTTCAGGAACTCCTCCAAGTTCTCACATTTGCTGTCACTCTGTCAAGGGAACAGAAAATTTAACCATTGTCAACAAGGCTCAGAGTCTTCTTCATAAAAAAGGACCACTCTTTGAGTAAAGGAATGGCTCAAGATAGCAATTCTGAAACTTTATCTCAGCTAGACGAAAAGGCTTGTTTCTAACTCTAGCTTCCTCTGGCCTAACTAGTTCACCAAAATTAGCACACACGCATAAACAAAAGGGTTAGAACTTCAAAGAAATAAACTGGGAATGACACAACAAAAGACCCAAACATGGGGTAGGAGAAAATAAATACTAAACACTGAACAAATTCTTACCAGGTCACTGATATGAGACCTATAAAAGACGTGAGATTAAAGGGAGTTGGAGAGATGGCTTAGTCACTAAGAGCATTATTGCTCCTGCAGAGGACCTGAGTTCAGTTCCAAGCACCCATGTCTAGCAGCTCACAAGCACCTTCAACTCCAATTCCAGGAGGTCTGACACTTTCTCCTGGCTTCCACAGATACCTGTGCTCACATGCATTTAATATAAATGGCTTGATATTTAACAGGAAGATTAATTATAAGATGGTTTCTTTCTCCTACTCTGACCACCACCACAACAAAGATCCACTTACCAATGATTTTCAGTTGAATCAACTGGAAGACAAGACTCACACTCTGAAGAGAATAGTTAGGTAAGTTCAAGATGAAAGCAAGGGCGCTAGAGTCATGTGATGAGAGGTAGCAGGGAGGGCAGGGTTCATGGTTACAAGAAACATTAAACAGAGTCCAGTATCTAATCAGATGCACATAAATATGCAAGTCCACTCCAGTTCTTACCCACTCAATATAATGTGGAGTCTAGCAAAAAATTACAAGGTATACTAGAAGGTACATATGCATGTCTCCAGTCTGAAAAGACAAAGAAATCATCAGAACCAAATGCAAATATGACAGATGTTGAAATTCTCAGAAAGAAATTTAAAGTAACAATGATTAACAGAGTAAGGGTCATAATGGAGAAGCATGTACCATGCACAGACAAATGAAAATGTGAGCAAAATAAAGTGTTAAGAAAAAAAATGAAATTAAATATGAGAAGTCAAAACCACCTTCACAGAAACAATGCCTTAGGTAGCCCCATTAGCAGACCAGACATGCCCAAGGAAAGGACGAGTGGACGTTGAGGTAAGTTCATACACATTTCTCAAACTGAAATGCACATTTGAAAAAGAACAGGTCAGTGTGATAGCTCAGTGGGTAAAAGTGCTTGCCGCTAAGCCTGGAGAGGACTTGAGTTTAATTCCCAGAACCCACATGCTGTGAGAAGGGAACTAACAGCTTTTGCATGTTGCTCTCTAACCTCAACATACACACTGTAGCACATGCATCCCCAGCACACAAAATATATATGATAAAAAAGTCTCTCTTTAATGATTAAAATTAGAGGCTGTAGAGATGGCTCAACAGTTAAGAACAGTGGAAGTCCTCCCAGAGGACCTGAGTTCAATTCCCATCACCCACACAGCAATTCACAACCATCTGTAACTCCAGTTCCAGAGTATCCAATGTCATCTTCTGGTTTTTCTGAGTACAAAGCAAACATGTGCATTTGTACATGGAGGCAAAAACCCCCATTAACATAAAATATATTAATTAATCTATAAAATAAAAGTAAGAATAGGGAAATAACAAAAAAATCTAAGATGTATAGCCAAGTTGAGCGGCATAACATGAATGTAATCAGAAAGCTGGAAAGGGAAGAAAGACAGAACAGAATATATATTTGAAGCCATAATGGTAAAGAACATTGTAAAATTGATGACAAACTCCAAGAGACAGAGACAGATCCAAGACGCTCAGAAAGTACAAGGCAAGACAAGTACCAAGAACATGTATCCAGGCTTACAATCCCCAAATAATTCATGGCAGCAGTCACCCGGTGAGTGCATGGTAAGCATTGAGCTAAACCATCTGAAGTGTTTCAGATACTGAGTGACATCCCAATTCCTTTCTGATCTTGTACACCAAGTTGCTCGCAAAATTTGGCAGTTCTCTAGAAATCTCTCTCCGTTCCTTGCTCATTTTGCTTTGCTACTGCTTCTTCCCTGGTAGAAGTCCTTAATCTGTTCTTTAGAACTAAGTCAACAACCTATTCATATATAATCATTTTCATTCCTACAAATATTTACCAAAGTCACTTAGCTGTCTTTTTGATACTTAGAAACAGATATCACAGCTCTGTTCCTCTTCAAATATCAACTTAGACCTTTCTTCAACAAATCTCATCTGGCGATGCTCCTGGTAGCATATTCCTTCATTCCAGGCTCTGAGGTTCCCTCCCTTGTCATTAAAACTTAGCTTCATGCATTATACGGTGTCCAATATTGACACTCATTAACCGTCAGGGAATTACCAAAATAAGACATTCTCAACAGTATTCCCATCAAAACCTTTCATGATTTAAAGAAACTAAGCAACAAAGAGATTGCTTCACTTTAAATTACTATTCACGCCAAGTTCAGTACATAAACTCATTTATGGCCATTTGTAATTTCTCTAAGCAAGTCCTAAGAAGATATAGATGCTCTGGCTTGAGCACTTCAGGGCTTCCCCAAAGCTTGTTCACAGTGCTACTCATCACTAGGGTGGCAGTCCAGAGTGACCACAGGTTAATATGAGGAGCATAAAGGAGAAAAAAGGCAGACCATGGACATGACCCCCCACAGACCATCTACAAGATCTATGACTACACACATCTCAGTATGGTTGCTTCCTTTGTAGTGAATTTCAAGTGTCACCCTTGAGAAAGGAACATTTTGGGAAGAGTGAAACTGACACCTGCATGTTCTCTAAACTAAAGGATT
Organism: Lophiomys imhausi; assembly: GCA_907164525.1. Taxonomy (NCBI): domain Eukaryota; kingdom Metazoa; phylum Chordata; class Mammalia; order Rodentia; family Muridae; genus Lophiomys; species Lophiomys imhausi. The sequence continues at coordinate 515,250 of CAJQZJ010034075.1, forward strand.
GTGTGTGTGTGTGTGTGTGTGTGTGTGTGTGTGTGTGTGTGTGTGTGTTGGGGCTCACTGAGGCAGAGGTGAGTTTTACATTTTACAATATATGTGTTTTAAAGTCCAAGGCTTCTCCCAGGAAAGCCAACAAAGTGAATCTCACTTCCCTAAGGTGAGATTCGTTAAATTTAGTTTTCAGCTAATTTTCCTTTTACATGTATTCTAAGAGCTTTCTTCACCCTTCACCCAACTTTAAACAATGTATTTTGAAAATTTCTTCTAAATTTAGCAAAAGGGTGCTAACCTAGCTAATGAGTAATCTACATTGCTAACTTACCCTCGTTCTTATTTAAATTTTCCCACCTGTTCCAAATTGGAGATTAGGTTATCAGCTTAATGTCTCAGGTTGCTTTAATTATATGGCATCTCTGTTTTGTGGGAAAAGCTAGTCCTTTTTTGTTGGGACATTTTACTACTTACAATTTTTTCATAAATGCTATGCCATCTCATTTGTGCAGTAAGCCTTTGTGGTAGGAGTTATTTTGTGGTTTTGAAATGGTATGATGCTAAGGAAAGCCTGCACATTATCCTGTCAAGAGAGGCGAGCTCTACCAGGGAGCATGTCTGTATATTCATTCCCAACTAAAATCCCCATCCCGCATAGGTGGCAAAGACCCGATTCTGGGAAGTAAGAATGTATTCTGGCATTTCAGGCCCTCTCTCATAGGTCATTTGACTCTGAGATCTTGAGGAGAGTTCACCAAAGAGATCTCCACAGGGGACAATTTCCAGAAGCAGCAGAACACAGGCTTACAGGATGGGTGCAATTAACAGTGAAGGGTTTCCCAGGGATTTGGGCGGAACAATTGGCATCATTTGCTACAGAAATGCTAAGTGGTTTTCCAAGGCAAATCTTAAATTAATCATATGCCTTTAAGCTTAAAATATCACTATAGTGCTGAAACTTCCATTTTCTACAAACCTCTCTTTCTTAGGCCCTGTTAGCCTACTGACTTTGGGATATCTTGAGACCTAATTGCCACTCACTCTGTGCAGACACTCCACAAAGTCACCCAAAGTCCCCCAGAAAATCTCAAAAAATAAATGTCTTGATAACTTGATTGCTTTAAAAAAAAATAGATACCATTTTGTATGTTTTGTCACTATGAAAACTATGGCTTCCTTCAAGATGGCACAGACCGGGACAAGAGAACAAGAGACCAGTGATTATTGAGGGAAAAAAAAAAGAGTAGAATGACTCAAGTAAGATGAACTCACAGGAAATGAACTTTCATTAGCTCGGGTGCCTCCATATGGAACTACTTGCTAGGTCAAGAGCTTTCCAGAAAACCATATGAAACCCTGGGAAATGTCTGCTTTGGATGCAAGAAATCTCAGGGGATTTTGTGGATTCAAATCTTTGTTGTGGAAAAAGAAACTTTGAGCTTAGCCTGGGAAGTTTGCTTTCTGGGAGTCATGCCAAGCACAAAGCTGATGTGATTTACAATAACCTAGTTAATCAACCATAAAAATCAAGGTTTTATCGTTTTTTTAAGAGATAATCACACACTGTAATTTCGAAGAGTAAGACTTACTGTGAGAAAACCATGCACTTTAGTGAGGCTATGTTTGTCTAAGTGACATTAAATCTAAGGATTTCAGTCCAGAATTCTTCTCCATAATATTTGGGCAATTATTTGCCCTTGGTTTTAAAAGAAAAAGTGAGTTTAGGGCACTTTCAAGATTTAAGTTTGGCTTTGGCAATTATGTAAACATATTTTTTTTTTAATAAAAGGAACTGCTTTTCTCTGACATAAAGAGAAACTCATCATTACTTTTGCATAGTGTGATGCTGTTTTACATGAACAGAATTTTGAAGGTAGAAAAGAGGAACGCTCATACTTACTAATGTTGCATGGTCTGACACAATTTCGCTTAAATAAGCAGAATTTGATGTGTTTTTTATTTTTTTAAAGACAGGCTATCTGGAATCATGAGGTGGAATTTTATGAAGACCTAAAGGGCCTGGCAAAGAAATTTTGAGAATAAGACAGAAAAAGAGGTTAGTGAGCTAGGGGTAGTAGGGATAGGTTCAGTAGTACTTGCCTAGAATGTACAGGGACCTGGGTTTAATATTCACCACCAAAGCACAAAGAAAGAAAAGGGGGGGGGGCTGAAAAAGAGAGAAGGAGGTTTTTAAAAATAGCAGTGTCATACCTCTACAATACAATTTTATTCAGCTGTAGATAAAAATGAATATTCAGGTTTAGGATGGAACCAGAAAACATTGCATTGACCAAGGTAACCCAGACCCAGAAAGACAAACATTATAGATCCCCAATTACATGCAGATGTTAGTATCCAATCTTTAAATGTTTCTGATTAGTTTAGAGTATCTCTAGGATCCCAGGAAACTAGAAAGGGACCAGTGGAGTACAGGAAGAAAATCTTCAAGTAGGGGACGCAATAGAACACAGGTGATATGAAAGGAAAAGGAGGAATCAAATGAAGAAGGAGGGTTAAGTGAGAAGAAAGACTGAAGGATAGGAAAGGTGAGGGGGGGTTTGGCTTAGAGAGAAATAACTAACACTGAGGATATTTGAAAATAGTATGTGAAAAACTATTTTATAAGCTTCAAATATGCATGTCCATATAAAAGAGTTTAACTGCAGTTATTCTGCACAGGAATTTAAGCTCCTTCCAGAAGACATAAGTTGCTGGTTAAAAAGTCCAGTGCCAGGTATGGGACACCTTCCCTCTAGTTACTTGTCAAATGTGTCCTGAAGAAGCCTTCAAATGGTACAAACTATTGACTTTTTGCCAACCACAGATGATACCTAAACCTTTTCACCTTCATTCCTAAAGTAATCATAACAACATTACCCAGAATCACCTAAGAAGTTTATCAGATTAGTAATAATAATAATAACAATAATAATAAGTACAAACACAGGACAGAATTATTTTGGTTTTTGAGGTAGAGTCTCCTTCTATATCTCAGGATGGTCTAGAACCTACCATGCAACCCCTCTTATGTGGGGACCCGGGAAATGGAGGCTTATGAAAAATGCCTTTTTGCTGGGAAAAAAAAGTAACTTATGGGAGATATCTAAGATGGCACCTGTCGGAAGATGCTGAGGAGGAGTTGAAGCCTGATCGTGGGTATAGCTGATTGGGTGAGCAAGATCCAATGCATGATCACCATGTTACCAGGCTTTTGCTATGTGGTGTGATAGAATGACCTTTAATGTGATTGGCCCACATATTCTCATGTGGAAACCTCCATTGGGTTCTATATATAAGCCAGAGAATGATATATTAAAAGCAGGAAATGCTTACACATCACCCCTCTTGTGTCTTTTTTTCTTCAGAGTGAAGGCTAGACATTTGAGTGGGCAGCACACTCACCATTCCCTGAGAACCCCCTTATGTGGTGATCATTGTGTCAGCGGTCACTACACAGGATGTTCTTAACTGAGAGGAGATTCTCCCACCTTAACCTCCAAAGTGTTAGGATTACAGGTATGATACACCACACCACACGTCACTTAATAATAGAATTACTTAATAATATAATTTTATTCAATTGATAAGAAGAACGAAAGTGTTATATTTTGGGTAGTCAAAACTAAAGGTCATTCATTATATTAAAGGAAATAAGGTAGACTCAGAAAGACAAATTTAACATTCTCTTTCATATACAGAATCTAGAATTAAATTTATACATATTTATATATGAATATGAATGCAAGACATGAAGGTAGAGAGGTGATTACTAGAGGAGGGAAAGAAGTGTAAAGTGAGGGAAGGGAGAACAGAGAGAGTAATGGAATATGTGACATAAAAGCAGAAGAAAGACGTATATAGGAAGAGAAAGAGGATGATGCAAGAGGATGATGGGAGGAATGAGGACGCCAGCTGTGGGAAGGAAATCAAAGTATAACAACACTGATGTATGAAAATGTCACAGGGAATTTTGTTAATCTGACTGCTAACTAAAACTAATATTTTTTAATTATAAAGAAGCCTCAATTTTTTTTCCTGAAATACAGTATAATACAGAATGGTCTCAGATTGATGTGTAAATAAGTTATACCAATAACAAAATAAAAGAGGGAAATATGTTTACATTAGAACAAGAGGAAAGCATAATGTAAACAATAATTAAGAAACAATCAATAGAGCACTATGTAGCAAAAGCCTTTCTCAGCTACAGAGGCAGTTCCCTTAAGAGATAGCTTCACTAGCATGGCAAACCCAAACTCTCCTGTAGAAAGAACAATGAGTATGGATCCAAGATTTGATCTCATTCATTAATCAATGAGGGAACCAAGGAGATATTAGAAATTTTAGGAAGCAATTGTGAAGCACAAACACATTTATAGACCAGGAGTTGTTTTAAAGCACCTACAAATGAAAGGAAACTTATTTTTCAACAGGGGAGGAGGGAGTCAGCTGAACTACTACCAAGTAGGAAAGAATCTCTGTCTTTAGACAAAAACCATTTGTCATGTCTCTCAGATGTCTATACTTGCAATTTTGTAAATTAGCAGACATCAAAGGAAAGGATGTAATCAGAAGCACAGAAGGTTTGTTGTGGAGATAGTACAGTCTCCCTTGGAAGCACAGATTATTCACCCCACACACACACACACACACACTTGTTCTCTTTATGATAAAAAGTACTAGCAAAGAAGGATTATTCATAATCACAGAGCCAGGCTGCTCACAGCTCTGCCTGATTATTTATAGGGCTCCAGTAACCATGTTAGTTAATCATACAGGCCTCTTTGAATTTGTTTTGGTGAGATTTATTAAGTATATATTTTGGGACGTTTAGAAACCACTAAAATAAGGCAAAGGATAAAAGATGCAGTATGTAAAGATAAGAGGAAATGTATGCAGCTCCTGACAGAAAAAGAAAACCATCATTAAAATGCCATTATTATGCAAGTCTTTGCAGACAACCACAGGTGCTGGAAGCTCATGATTGTAGTAGCCATGTCATTTGCAAAAAAATAACACTTCATGGCATCCTATAAACTCTTATATGCTTTTCACCTCTTCTTCTTTATATTCCATGAGCCTTAGAGGTGGTATGATGAATACAGATCTCCTGTTGAGGGCTGAGTACTCAGTCTTTCACTTCCAGTATGTTGACCAGTTATGCATATCTCTACTGATGGCTGTTCACTGCAAAAAAGAAGCTTCCCTAACCAAGGTTGAGAGCATCCCAGGCCAATGAGTATACAAGATCTACCCAGCCAAAATACTTTCATAGGAAGGATAGATGATCTCAGGCTCTATCTTTTACTAAGGAACTCTTGGAAGTGGATAGCTGTATGGAGAGAAGTCATTGCTTCTTTAGTGTGTGCCCATATCCATGCACATCCAAAATTTCTTTCAAAGTTTCTCTAAAATTTTCAGTATCTCTAAAATCCCAGAATCTCTGTAAACTTCCAAAGTCTCTTAACTGTGGGTTCCTGTAAAGTCAAAAAATAAGTTACATACTTTTTTCAAAAAGGTAGAGCCATGAGCAGTTAAAACCAGATCAAAGCAAAACCAAAGCCCAACAGTGTCAGACATTTGGGATTCACTCACGATCTTCTGGGCTCCTCCAAAGGTTCTATTTCTCCAACTACAACTACAACTGACTACACACAGCTAATCTCATAGGCCCAGCCCAGCTCCATGCCACACCTGCTGCTGTCATTGATATTGGCATCTCCAAAATGCTGAGGTCCCACTGCATCTAAGGTACACTTTTCTAATAGCCTCTCTTGGGCTCTCTTTGGGGTCTCTGATCCTGCTACATGGTGACAACCAAGTTTGAACTTCTCTCCATGACTTCTTAAGTTCTGGAGCTTCAACTAAAAACTGAGGCTGAACCTTCACCAATGGCCTCTCTTGGCTTCTTACAGAGCCACGTCTTAGCTGGTCTCCTTGACCCCTTCGTACTTTCAAAACAAGTACCACATAGAGGACTCTTCCATATTACCAAGTTTGCCTACCAGAATGAGAATTTGGCCACCTCTAGAATATAGCTTCTGTGTGCTGACCCTGAAGAAACACAAAATGTTTCACCTCAATGATACTAGCCTCTTCTTTTTTTTTTTTTAAATACTTTATTTTTTTTTTCTTCAAGTTACATCTCAGTAACAAACCCCTCCCTATTCCCCCTTCCTAACCCGCCCTTCCACCCTCTTCCCTCCAGAGGTTTCCCCTTTCAGTCCAACAGCTGGTTCCTTCTCTTATAACAGTAAGTATTATACAAAACAATAGATATAAATATGCCACATTTATGAGATTAAATTGGCCCAGTATACCTTCCCAATGTTCAGTTTATACCTATTTGGCCCCTGACTTTAACATTCTACTATCTACCCAACTCCATGAGTTTAAAGGTCTATATGTGACTCAACATTCATACTATCTTGCAACACACTTTTAAGAGTATCTTCTTAGATCTATAACACCCTCTTGATTCCTAAACAGTTCAAAATTTAACTATAAGATTCTATCTGTCTACTCTTCAACCACCTCAGAGACCTGAGAGGTCTTCATCTATGTTCATAACAGCCTTATTTGTGATAGCTAGAAACTGGAAACAATCCAGATGTCCCTCAACTGAGGAATGGATTAAAAAAAAGCAAAACAAAAAACTGTGGTACATCTACACAATGGAATACTACTCAGCCATCAGAAACAACGAAACATGCAATTTGCAGCCAAATGGATGGAACTAGAGAAGCTCATCCTGAGTGACCTAACCCAGACTCAGAAGGATCCACATGGCATCTATTCACTTATAATCGGATTTTAGCCATATAGTACAGGATAACTACACTACAACCAACGCACATAGACTCTGTTACCTGTCATTGAGACACTTTGCCCTAGTGGTGCTGCCTTGTAGGCCCCCAGTGTATGAGGAGGCTCTTGACCCTCATATGACTGCTGAACTGAGGTGGGGGGGGGCTGATATGTAGAGACATTCCACTCCAGAGGGATCCACATGGCATCTATTCACTTATAATCAGATTTTAGTCATATAGTACAGGATAACTATACTACAACCAATGCACCAAAGGGAACAGGAACATAGACTCTGTTACCTGTCAATGAGACACTTTGCCCTAGTGGTGCTACCTTGTAAGCCCCCAGTGTATGAAGAGGCTCTTGACCCTCATATGACTGCTGAACTGAGGCGGGTGGGGGGGGGGGCTGATATGTAGAGACATTCCAATCTAGAGGAGTGGGTTGGAAGGGAGAGGGGGTAGAGGGTGGGAGGGCGGGGCTAGGAGGGATGGAAAGAGGGCACTGTAATAGAGATGTAACCTGAAGTAAAAAAAACACAAAAAAAAAAAAAAAAAAGAATGGTTGTGAGGGGGTAGGTGGCTGTTGGGAACTGAACCCAGGCCCTTTGCAAGAACAGCAAGTGCTCTTAAATACTGAGCCATCTCTTCAGCTCTATTCCAGGTTGTTAAATCTTTGCAAACTACCATGCAATTATGAGTAAAGGTAGTCATAGGATGTTTGTTAGAACTAAAGAATAAAATATTAAGAAATAAGGAGTACTTGGCAAATTAAAAAATACTTCTAAAAATTAGTTGTTCTAGCCTCTAACCTCAAAAAATACACATTTCATATAAGGAGAAAAAGATCCAAATAGTTAGAAAATGTAGTAATACCTGATGCCACGATCAGTTTGAAGGTCAGCTCTCCTGGGGTAAATGGTGAAGTGGCAGAAACATCAGGAGAACATCTGCCTGGAAAGAAAAGAGAACAAAAGAATTGACTGACTCCCAAAAGTTGTCCTTTGATCTTCACAGTGTGCTTATGCATGAATGCACCTACACACACACACACACACACACACACACACACACACACACACACACACACACAAAGACAACAACAACCACAAAAACTAAGTTACTCAAGAATTTCTTGGCATAGGTTCCATTTTATTTTTTTAATTAATTCATTCATTTACTTTACATCTGGAGTGTAATCTCTCCTCCATCCGTCCTCTTCTCCCACTCCTGCCCACTCACCCCCACATCCACCCTCCCAAGCCCTACCATCCACTCCTCCTCCCTTTCTCGTCAGAAAAGGGGCATCCTCCCATGTATATCAACCAGCCTTGGCATATCAAACTGCAGTAAGACTAGGCACCTCCTTTATTTTTAAGCCTGGACCAGGTAATCCATTAGGATGCAATTCAAGAATGGGAAAGGATCCCAAAGGCAGGCAGCAGAGTCAGAGGCAGCCCATGCTCCTGCAGTTAGGATTCACACATGTTCCATTTTAAAACAAGAGCTTCTCTGTAAGAAAGAAGAGGCCTGTTGGGCTGTAAGCTCAGGTTCAGTGAAGAACTCTGTCTCAAAAAAAAAAAAAACAAGATGGTAAACCAAAGAGCTGGCATCAATCTCTAGCATCTGCATACACACACACAGGAGACAGAGAGAGAGAGAGAGAGAGAGAGACTGAAACTTCAGAACAAGGCTGAAGGCTGGACACTGTTGCTTGCTTGGCACAGGAAATTAGCCTTGTGCTTTATTTAATCTTAAAATCTTTACTATATCTAATAAAATGTGCTTTGAGGAAGGAACTATCACTGATTCAATAAATAAGAGTTTTTTCTTATTAAGTAAAAAAAGAAACAACAGGATTTAACATGGTTTACAGAACTATGTTCCAGTGAACTGGTTTTATGACGTTTTTTCAAACCTTAAAAAATCTCAAATGCAAATTCTGAGAATCCTTGCCCTCTTGAATCCATAGCTCTGAGAACAACTTGAATCTATTTGAATATTTAACAAGCGTCTCAGAGATCCTGATCCCATTACTTTCAGAATAACAAGTGAAGCACTTCTACAAAACGTGAAGGTATTGACAGAGGCAGGCCCTCTGCTCCTGGAAGGATCTGCACTCCCCAATAGCCCAGAAGCTAGGGAGAGGCTTCGTTCACCAAGTACATTTAGCTTAATTAAGAAAAACGTGTACATATGTCTATGTGTCTTTTTTATCCATTAACTTTGGTTTTTTTCTGTTTATTTTATTTTTGAGACTATAACTATACAATTTCCCCTTTTCTTTTCCTCCCTTCAAACCCTCCCACATAACTTTTTGCTTTCTTTCAAATTCATATCTTCTTTTATCATTAATTGTTGTTGCATTAATATATACATATGCATATGTATATCCCTAAATATGTAAGTATAATCTGCTCAGTCTCTGTAATGTGAATTATATGTATGCTTTACAGGGTTGACCATCTGGTGTGGATAACAAGTTGGTGTGCTGGTCTCTGGAGAAAACAATTTGTCCTGCTCTCAGCATTCCTTGGTTTCTTGTAGTTCTTTGTGTAGGGCTAAAGCCTCCTGGGCTTTCCCTGCCTCCACTTTAGAATGTCTTATTGTTGCTGCCTTGTTTAGGTCATGTTTAAGCAGTCATGTTGGTGAGACTTCATCTATATGATACATTATAGAACACAAATGTTGAACAAAATCAATACTATAAACATAACAATGTACATCTATTACAAAACAAAGGGAACATTCAAAACATAGATATATCCTTGAAATTTCAAATTTTACTTTAACAAATTCATTGAAGAAATCATACAAAACATAATCAGAAAGTACTTAAAATTTAAAGAAAATACTGTATATGGACACTTGTCAGGTATAGGTTGGTCAGCATTTGAGAATAGATAAGCTTCAGGTTCTTCTTAGAAAAGAAAATGACTGAAACTTAATCAGCTAATTGTCAAGGTTAAGATGTTGGGGAAAAATAAAAATGCAAAAGGTTCATAGAAAATTAAAGTAGTGATATGAAATAAATAAGAGAAAAAAGTAAAGAAGAAGCAAGCCATGATGGGGCTCAGCATAGCCAGATGCCAGTAATTTGAAAAGCCCAATAAAGTGGAAAACAGATTAAAAGAAAAAGTCTCACACATACAACATACAAACTGTAACAATATAAGAAGAATGCAGCAGAAAACATTAGAGACTAAAAAAGAAAAACAAGAAAATAATATGAATGGTAGTATAGCTATTATATTTAAAACAGATAAAATGATTCTGAAAAGATCCCTAAGTAAGACTTCCCAAAGAGGAAATGAAAAAAGTAAGCAGTGTATAATATTTCAAGGCAGAATTAGTGTTTAACAACCACCACACAAAGGAAATGCCAAACCCAGTTCATCTATAGGTTATATTCGTTCTAATTTTGAAGAGAAGTGGGAAAGAGGGAGCAGAGCATTCAGGAACTTTTGTGTTTTAATACTAAAAGTACCTTTGTGGCAAAAATATGTAAAAACATTAACTGAAATGTAAATTATAAGCCAGCTGACTCATGTACATAGACTCCAAAATTTGTAGCCAAGTGAATCCAAGCAGCTTTCACACAGCATTGCCAAGAATATCAAAGTATAGAAAAAAAAATCCTCCTATATACAGTGGTTTGTTCAGTTGCTGTTGTCTTTCAACAATCTTCATTGTAGCTGAATAGTTATCTTGGAAGTACATATGATTTAACAAGAATATTTGCAATTAAATATGAAAAAATATCAGCAGCAACATGGTTATACAGCTATCTTCAAGTAGACTGCTTTTCTTGCACTAATTTACATATCTTGAAACTCATCTTAAAAATGAATATTCCTGTAGGACTTCAAGGTTGATCTAACATTAGAAAACCATTCAAAGGATTCATTCCGTAATAGAGTAAGAGGGTAAACATGAGTGATAGTCTCAAGAGATTCAGAGAAACTACCATAAATTCAACCCTATTTATAGGAAAAAAGAAATGTCAACTCTAAAAAACTGGAAATAAATAGGATCTGTCTTGAAACCACAGTGAACACCCCAGTTCATGAAGAAATTATAATTACCATGTGCCATGCCATGGCTTCCTCTACAGTGCTCTGCATGTGTGCTCTCCACCAGATGCCCACAGCTATCATGCGAGCCAACTGCCCTCATGCACCTGTCTCTGAGGGGATGCAAACCACAGCCTTCTGGGACTGTAGTTCAGGTCATGGGCATTTAATACAGAATTCTAGTCTGAGAGTATCTATATAGACCCATACTGACCCAAAAGCTTACAGAATCAAGGGTCCCACAAGCCCCCAGGATACTCTATCAGAGCTGCTGAAGTGCCAGGCACTCAGCCAAACTCACTAGGTTCCCAATACTTGTGACACACCAGAGGAAATCCTTTATCTGCTGTGCATGCTAAAACATAGCAGCAGCCTTCTCAGCCTCTCCTTATGATAGCAACCTAGTTATTCCACGATGAATTAGAACAAAGTATTGTAAATGAGTGGTTCAAAACAATGGGAACATGTTTTTGAAAACTGGAACATGGAAAGCTGGAATCTACTTCACTGGTATCAGGGGAATGTACTTCCTCCAGAGACTCTTGTCTTTTCCAGTTTTTGGTGATGGCTAGCAATCCTTGGTTTATAGCCACATCAGTTATCTGCCACTGTGACCACATTGCCAACTCCTCTTCTCTGTGGTTCACCTCACTCTGTTCTTTTAGAAAGACACCTGTGATGGGACTCAGAGTCCACCAGAATAAACCAGGATAACTACCTTGTTTAAGATCTGTAACTTGAGCCGGGCGGTGGTGGCGCACGCCTTTAATCCCAGCACTTGGGAGGCAGAGGCAGGTGGATCTTTGCGAGTTCAAGGCCAGCCTGGTCTACAAAGTGAGTCCAGCACAGCCAGGGCTACACAGAGAAACCTTGTCTCGAAAAAACAAAAAAAAAAAAAAAAAAAAGATCTGTAACTTGGTCCCCTTTGGGAAGAGATCTCTTTATTTCTAAAATTTCATTAACATATTCCCAAGAATGGGACTGGATATCTGTCTTTGTTGTTTTCTGTTGCTTTGAGAAACACCAAGATCAAAAGCGACTTGGGAGGAAATGGCTTATTTTAACTAGTAGGTCCCAGTCCTGTCATTGAGGGAAGCCAAGGCAGGAATTCAGGGTAGGAACCTGGAGGTAGGAGCTGAAACTGAGGCCATGTTACTCAATATGGCTCACTCAGCCTGCTTTGTTACACAATCCAAGGCTACCTACCCAGGGGTAGCACTGGCCCCAGTAGGTTGGGTCTCCTACATCAATCATTAGGCAAGAAAATGCCCATATACTTGGAGTCACTGGAAGATGCCAAGGCTTCAAAACAGACAGGTGAGAGTATTCAGGCTTGTTGAGAATACAACAGTAATAGAAATGGGAGCAGTCAAGCTATTAGGATATAACTAGGGTCAGTGGGTGTGGGGGACTTGGCAGAATACAGAGGAGCTCACAATGTCTGAACATTAACTAGCCTTATGTATTTATTTTAGCTCATAGGATCAGATAGTTCAGTCCACCATAGTGAAGAAGGCATGGAAGAGTAACGGAGCACATGTCAGCTGGAGTACATGGAAGAAAGCTTGTGTGCTTAGTTGCCTGGGAAATGGTGATTATAGACTATACCTTGGGGGGTGGTTACAACCTTCAAGGGCAGTTGAAACAACAACTAAGCTCCACTTAGGCAGACAGGGGAGGCTGTGGTGGACCATGAGTTAATTAATCAATTCAGGTGACCCCTCCCTGCATGGGTGAATAGTTATTCGGTTGGGCAAGGACACAAGTTTAGAAAGTGTGGACTGCTTACTGGTCCAGTCAAAGAACCAGTACAAAATGAGCACTTCAACTATTACCTTAGTCTCTACTTATTCCTACTGTAAGAGCTGAAAATGCTCATTGAAGAGGAAGACATGGCAGTATTTCCCCCTTGGGTCTTCTCCCATCTCTAGGAGTTATTTGATCCTTTTCCTCCCCTTTAATGAATGTCTATTCTCACTGTACACTCCTTGCCTGTGTTAACCTATTATCCTTGGGCTCAAGACAATGCTTATGGAAGCCACTAGCTGGGAGCAACCCTCCTGTGCTGGTATAAAAGCGGCTGGAAACTTTAAGAAGCTTCCCAGAGATTTGGTCTTTAAGAAGGAGTAAAACTTCCTCATAGCTCATTCTTGCTCCCAAGGTCTTGGAAGAACAAGATCCTGGCATCTCACTGGATGTACCATGCTCCCTCTCACACAATGTGATTTTTCTTTACACACTCACTCTCACACTGTGATTCCATCTGCCCCAAGGCTTTTCCTGGGGCCAAGCAGATGCCATCACAACCCCAGGAATCTCCAAAACAGAAGTTGTAGTAAAAGCAGCTTAACTATGCATTTTCAAGAGATAAATTGTACAGTATATTATGATATTGCAAGCTTTCTATCTCTATCTCTTGGCAAAGGTGAAATCTGAAGACTAAAATGGAACATATTAAACTCTGACACTGGTAGAACACATATGGGTCACCCATTTGGACATCTTGTTAAAGATGCCTTTAACACAATTTCAAAAGCAGCAGGCAATGCACAATTCATCAAGTAAATGCAAATGCAATCAGCAAACAACTGAAGAGACAGCACACAGGATTCATGTGTAAAGCCAGCAAAGAACCAAAAGGACTCCACACCAACTAAAAACATGCACATGAGATGATTTTAAATGGACAAGGGAAGGGCTATGCTTAGCATGTACACAATCTTGGTGTCAATTCCCAGCATGGAAAGTAAGACATTTCTCAAAATATGGAAACTGTCCAAGCAACATGAAAAAAAAAAAAAAGATCATCACCAATAAACAAATGAAAATCAAGTTCACAGTGAGCTATGGTCTCACACTGGTTAGAATGGCTATCATCCAAAAGACAGAAAGCAACAGATGCTGACAAGGGTACAGAGAAGGGAGATCACTTATATATTAGTGCAATAATGTAAACTAGTACAGCAATTCAGCAAAACAGCATGGAAAGTGCTTAGTAAGCTAAAAATAGAAGTAGAGCATGATCATTGAGTTCTAAGACTGAGTGTTCATCCAAAAGAAAGGAAATCAGTAAGCCATCGAGATACCTGCACACTCATTTTTATGACAGTTGTATTATCAATGGTCACAGTCACCACTCAATTTAATGATCTGTATTTTGGGGCTCACTTTCCTGGCAAGATGTAAACAAATGTTTACTCACCCCAGATAGGGCACTGATGATAGAGGAAAATAAAAATTCTACCCTAAAGCAGCTGCACCACCACAATATCCCACCTCATTGTGGATGATGAGTCATGAGGTACCCCTTTAGTTAATCTTTCACTTCCTGTATGCTAATTTCTCCCAAGATCATTTGTAGCTTGGGGAAGGGTGAGCATGAGAGTGTAAAGTTGCGAATCCCTGGTGAGGGTCCTACAACACTTACAACTCCTTCAACTGTAGCTATGAAGACTCTCTGCCTTTAGTCTCTAAACCATCTTGCCAGCCTGAATATTTTATATAGAAATATTTCCAAATGAGAGTGTTATGACGCCAACAAACCTGGCTTAAGTCCTGTGTGTACCTTCCTTCCATATCTCTATCATTCTGTTTGTTGAAAGTACTGTCAGATGGCCATGCATGACAGGGCAGAAAACATACTTAACAGCATTAATCACTCTCCTCCTCACTATGGCCAAATACCTGCTATAACTTATGGGAGAAAAGATTTATTTTGAAACCAAGATTGCTCTTGGCTCTGTGGACTACAGGCCTGTAATGAGGCAGAATATTATAGCACCATGGACATGTGGCAGAAGAGAGCTGTTCACCTTATAGAAGACAGGAAAAGGAAAACAAATTGGAAGGGACAAAGAATTGGATACAACTCTCAAGACCCTGTTTCCAGTGACCTACTTTCCTTTAACTAAGATGCAACTCCTTAAGTTTCCACAACTTCCCCAAAACAACACCAAAGCAGGATAGAAAGACAAAAAAAGCTAAGGAGGTGAGGAGACAAAAGGTTTCACCCTTGAGTCTTGCTGAAGCCTCTGGCAGCTGAGAATCAAGAATTCCAGCACAGTTAACATTTGTTGTGACAGTTGTTAAACCTAGACACACACACACACACACACACACACACACACACACACACACGCGCGCGTGCACGCGTGTGTGTGTGTGTGTGTGTCTGTGTGTGTGTGTGTGTGTGACATGTATATAGAACTCAAAGGATAAATGTCAAGAGCTGGGTCTTTTTTTCTGCCATGTGGGTTCCAGGGATTGAAATCCAGACATCAGGCTTGGCAATAAATGCCTTTGCCCTCGAAGCCTTCTTACCAGCCTGAATATTTTATATAGAAATAATTTCAAATAAAATATTAAATTACCAACCACCCTGGCTGAAGTCCTGAATTTGTTTAGGACTTTAATCCTCTACCATGTAATTGCTGGGAATCATACAAACACAACTGCTACTGTGCATTTCCAACGATGACACCCTAAGTTCCTACTGTCCTATGACCTGGCTTTATTGCATCAATTGTAACCTGGGTACACCTCTGATGGGGTGGTGTTAAGCATTCTAAATGTTAATTGGTCCTGTTTACTGTCTGTTACTTAATTGACTCTGATTGGTAAATAAATGCTGAGGCCTGGAGATTGGGCAAAGACAGAGGCAGGCAGGACTAAGGTTCGCGGGCTTTTTAGAGAGATACAGAGCATCTTAGGAAGAGATCGCTGGAGAAGAAGCCAGGAGTAAACAAGGAAGACACACCATGGGGTAGATTAAAGAAGATCCTTCCACGTGGCCTGGAACATCGGCTTAGCGTGGAGAATAATAGTCCAAAGGGATGTATGTATATATGGGGTCATATTTGGGTAATAGAATTATGAGCTAGCTTAGATGAGCTAGGATTACACAACCCAGGCCTAGGCTTGTTAAGATCCACCTGGTGTCTGTATATATTCATTTATAGTGGCAGGTTAAGGATTTACACTGCCAAAACAATTAAAGATAATATAAATACTAGTAAATAGTTTAATTAGTTTATTTTTTTCTATATACCTCAGAAACCATTTTGTCATCTCACTCAATTCCTTATCAACCCTTTCTAGATAATAATAGTTAAACCCACCCAAATCCTATATATGACTAGCTTAAAAAAAAATGAAGAGTAATTCTCCTTTGAGAAGCCCACATGTGCTCTCAGGTGAGTTTTACCCATTCACTGAGCCTCTCACTCTTAAGCCCATGCTTATGTGTATTGAAAATGTCTTTTTAAAAAATTCCAACTTCACACCAGCTGTCCTGAAATTCTTTCCTGTGGTGAAGTCAGGGATCTGGCTTTCCTGAAGCAGAAGTTTCATGAAAGGACATGAAACTATTTGTTCTGCTTTTACCCCTTTGGGGAAAACTGTTTTCCTCAAAGGACATGAGGATTCTTCAGGCTGCTGCAATAGGTGGCAGGTGGAGCTGTGTCTTTGCCCAGCAGCCCCTGGCAACATCACCAGGTAAAGATCAAACATTCAACATAAGAGCTTCTAGGGGACATTTCACATTCAGATCTCAGGAGAATAAACTACAGTTTATGCACATAGAAAAATATCAGTCAGCCATAAGAAGAATGGAATCCTGTCATGTGGGGCAAAATAGATCGAACTGGATGGTGTTACGTTAAATTAAACCAGACACAAAAACCAAGACCAAGTGTTGTCTCAAATGTCGAAACTAAAGTAAATTAATTTTATGGAGGTAGAGGATAGTAGGATGGGAAGGAAAAGGGGAAAACACAGGGAACGGAGTAGCACAACAACAAAAATATAGCTAATTAAGAGGATTAAATTTTAATGTTCTGTAATTTCAGCAATAATCATATATTTCAAACCAGCAAGAAGACAGAATTGTAATGCCCCCAACACAAGGATATGATCAGTATTTGAGGGTACAAGCATATTAAAATGTCAATTGGACCTTGAATATCAAAAACATGTATCATCCTATCACCATGATCAAGTAAAATTCTGTGACAACTCGAGTGTTAACAATCATAAGCTATAGTGACCTCAAGAATCAAGGAAACACAAACAGAAGAGAGCAGGGGGCCTTCAAGGAGAGATAGCCACCCTGCCCTCAGGCCATCGTCACTTGTTCCCTCACTTTCCCCCCTTCCCATTTTGAAAGCCCTTGGTCCTCCCATACCCCTTACTCTGTTTCTAGCATCCAGTTTCCTGTTTTCCAATTCCCACCAGGAATACCTATAACTCATTTCTCTTAGAGTCCAACTTAGGGTGACAGATTCAGTGAGAACTCACATATGCTCCAATTTCTTGTAAAGGGAGTAAGTCTACAGCCATTCCCACTAACCTGACTTCAGGGGCCTCCAGGGTCCTAGTAACTGCTTGGGTCATCTCCTGCCACCATCAAGACAGGTGCTCCAGGTGTGTGTGGTACAAAAGGCCCTGCCCACCTCTCTTGGTCTCTCTCTCTCTCTCTCTCTCTCTCTCTCTCTCTCTCTCCCTCCCTCTCTCTCCCCCCTCTTCCTGCTTCCTTCTCTCTCTGTCTCTCTGTTTCTGTCCTTCTCTGCCATCGTGGCTCTGCCCCATCTGTCTGCCTCAATCCCATTCCCTTCCCTTAATAAACCTCCTTTATACCAGACCTAAGTACCCCGCTGCATTTTTATATAATACAACAAAGGGAGCTTGTGAGTGGCCAGAAACTGCAATTTTTATCTCACCGAACACACAGACTGCTAGGAAAGTCAAATGCACAGAACCAAAGCTTAATGTTTGCTTTGTTTGACTTTTACAGTTAACAGCCCTACAAGGAAATTTCAAAAGTGACCTTTTTAATTTGATATACCAGAACCATACAAATATATTGAGATAATTACTGATAAACCTCTTCATAGTGAATAAATGCATACAATCCTGCGTGTCTTCATACAAATAGCAGAGCATTAATTCCAAAGAGTGTAGCTTCTAATGCCCACAGCAGGAAGCACTGTAAACAGCATGTTTCTGTCTCCTGAAAGTAATAAATTGAAACTTGAACATAAATATATGCTTACATGCACACATGCACACTTGCACACACACATGTGTGTGCATTTATCTATTTCTTCTTCTCTCTCCTTCCCTCTCTCCTCCATAAAAATACACTGCAAATGGGCAGCTATCCTCCAGAAGAGATTCCTCAGCAGAAACTGAACTAGCTCACTATTTGGTCTTAGTCTGTCTTCCCTTCCCCTCCTCATCTGCTGTAAAAAATAAATAACTCTTATTTGTAACACACAGCCTATGACGTATTTGTTATGACAGCCCTGACTAAGTGAAACAGAGTAGGGAAGAAACTGTTAACTGAGAGAGACTCTGCTGAGATGTTGGTGAGGTCGTGGTAAGAAACAAACTCCCAGAAATGTACCCCACCCCACCAGCTATCCTATCTCACCTAGAATGAGAGCTAATGGCTTCCTACAGCCTTCCTGGGCTATGCTTGCCTGGGTCACACTCTCCTTACCTGCTTGTCTTATACTCACTGGTACTTAACTGTTATCCATTCTATGGTGGAAAAAAGTATGTGCAAATATTTTTATTACAACCTGTGGTTCAGTTCTTTAAGTATCTGAATATGCACCAAATGGCTCTAAGAAGTTAACAAAGTAACTAATACTGGAATGCTAAAAAGTATTCTACATAAAAATAATTGCAGGGCACTGGAGAGATGGCTCAGTGGTCAAGAGCACTTGTGGCTCTGTTGCAGAAGACCAGAGTTCAATTCACAGCACCCATAACATGCTGTGACCTCGTTCTGCAGAGTCTTCCTGGACAGATACACACTCGGTACACATACATGCAGGCACTCACATACACGTGTACAATTTTAAAAATTAAATAAATATTTTTTTAAAACATCAGATAAAGTCATCTCGTAAAATCCATGTAGTTTTGTTTTGCATCCGTAATTTCTTTAAATGTATTCTTTAGTTTGTTTCCAGTGTGTTAATTGTTTTGTGGGACTCAGTTGTTTACTGTTACTACAGAGCATACTGTTTCAATTTTAGGTTTTAGCAAATACATTCAAAAGGTCCATAATAAATCTGGTCAAATGTTTGAAAACGTGCAAACACAACAAAGACAAAACTGAGAGGGAATGCTATTCAGATACCGCTGCTGGCATAGTTCCCTGACCCTCAGTGCAATTTTCTTACCATCATTTTATCCAGTATTACCTCCCCATAGAGCTCCGCTTTGATTAAATAAATAAGCAAATGAATACTTGAAAACTCTTACTGTTTGTAATCTTTGAAAAAATGAAACCCCTCAGGAGACAGCACAACATGCACATGTGTGTACACACACACACACGCCCCCACACACACACTCACTCCACATTTTTAAGTGAGATCTTGCATTTTATAGTCTAAAGAGTATCTGATTAGTTTGGAAGCATGTACATAATCTTAATAGCATGGAGTACTTAAAACTCAAGAGAATTAAATACAGTGGAAAATATAGTCAGCATTATTGAATGTGTGTTATTAAGAAACACTTAAGATTTATGACTGAGTCACAAGGCTTAGCAAACTGGCTTTCTCACTTTTATTTATAAATAAATCATACTAACAATAGTTTTGTAAACATCAGCAAGGCATAGAATAATTTTAAACCACATAATAAATGGTGACTAGAAGAAACATTGTAAATCAATTAAGATTTATATATCCAAAATTACCTAGTAAATTTACCTATAATTATTTTAGGTCTTGTAAGAAAATTTTCCATCTTGTTGACCTGAATCTAATTACTGCTTAATATATTTATGCACATATATTTAAAATAAAAATTATTTACATAAGATTATTTATTTTATGTCATATTCTCATCTGGTCCATAGGTCTATGGAAATAACATTAACAAGGAGTAAGTGTTGGCTGCAAGTCCTTTCATGATCTAAATGTAACAGGAAATAAATGTTCTGTTTAAAAATCTAGCCGGGCGGTGGTGGCGCACGCCTTTAATCCCAGCACTTGGGAGGCAGAGGCAGGCGGATCTTTGTGAGTTCGAGGCCAGCCTGGTCTACAAAGCGAGTCCAGGACAGCCAGAGATATTCAGAGAAACCCTGTCTCGAAAAAAAAATCTATTCTTCAAGGATAGATTCTCTGAGCATAACTACAGGAGATTCATAATGTTACAAATACCAAGCTAGCTTCCAGTGACAGGGTAATTAACTAAATGTTTATTTTTTAAAAAATGAACCATATGAAAAAAATAATAGAAGAACTATTTCAATATTTACAACAATCATCTTGACTATAAATTTTATATGACTTCCTTTCGCATCACTGTTAAGAATGTGAGTGAGATGTTAATGCACAGGCTACAGCCCTATTGCTGTGCTGGAGAAGGTCAGTGAAGTCTGTGGTTCTCCACTGAGTGGTGTGTACAGAGAGCTCTGGACGCCCATTCTCTGGGTTCCTTTGCCTCTAAGTCCATTTCCTCATTTAGAGAAGACATCACAAGAGGCCACAGAAATGAAATGGAAATACTAGAAAATGTTCTGAGTTCCAAATTTAGGTAGGGATATGCTGTTGTAGCCGAGACCAAATCTGGAAAAAAGGTAGATATATATATGCTAACACCCCAACTACAAATAATCTAGAAAAAAGTTGCCTATTCCATCTTTCTTTTCAGTTTGACTTATTTTTTTTTGAAAATAAAATTTTTAAACAATATATTCTGATCATGGTTTCCCCTCCAACTCCTCCCAGATGTGCCCACCATTACTACACTAACAGTCAGTCAGCCTTTGAATGCCACATGCCTCCTCATTTAGCATCTGTCATGAGCCAACACGATGGGAGAAAACACATGGGGAAACTCCCAGCATAATTTAGAGGGTGGTCCACAGCACTTCTCACCTAGAGGCTCCTTGAGAAAGGAGTGAACGGCCCTCCTCTCTCTACCCTTTGTCTCTTGGAAGCAGGATCAGCTTTATAGATGTGGCATACTAGGTCTATGATTCTCTCTCTCACACACACACTTTTCTCTCTCATTCTCATGTGTATACCTGTGTGTGTGTGGGTGCGTGCATGCATGTGTGCCAGAAACTCAACTCATTTTTAGGTATTTCTAGAGCTTCAAAACACTAATAGACTGCTACACATATCTCCAGAATTACAGATCCCATGGAAACAGGGACCAATTCTTACTTTTAAAGACTGAATTGCCAGCTTCTTTAAAATCCCCAGGTAATGTATAAATCAAATAGAAAAGTTTGTATCCACACTGAAACAGAGTTTGTTTTGTATCCTCATTGAAACAGAGTTTGAGAGATAATATAACCAGGTCTAGGACAATTGTCTTCCTTCCTCCATTAATAGAGCTCAGCTGAGGAACAGAATCACACAGAAGGGAAAGGGACAGGAATTAGAGCCTTTCTCTAGCTGTCTCATTCATTTTTAAACTTCCATTTCTGCTACCCACCGAAGACTGGCTACCTAGAAAAACACAACCTACTTCCTATAAGTCTTATAGTATAAGGTAAATAAACTTTAAAGGAACCAGAAGAAAGATTTTTTTTTTTCTGAAAGAAATGCACATGAAGTAGTCTTATCTTTTATGTATTGAATCCAGACCACAAAGGACCACTTTCTGAGAGAGAGAAATGTAAATTTCACACCTCTCATGTCCATCTTATAGACAGACATCGAATAAATAATACATCAGCCAGACTTCCTAATGGAAGTGACAGAAACCTAAATTATCTTATGATGCCACACAATGAAGTGTGTTGGGTCAGCTTGTCTATATGCAAAATGCTAATCCAAAACTTGACCCTGGGAACAAATTAAGAGCAAGGATCTTGACTGCCTCCCTTTTTTCATCTCCCTCCCTCCATTTTTTTCTGAGCTCTTTTTCTGCATGTGTTCCTTTCCCTACTTCTTCCTTATATTCTTTCCTTTGACCTGTCCTTTCTACATGTCAGTTCTATTCTTTGTGGGGACAGATCCTTTACAGTGTTGAAAGGAACCTTCAGGGAGTCCTGGACTCACACACTAGGGTTATAATGACAGAAAGAGGCAGTCTCTCTCTCAGCTCCATTTGAGTTAGAAAGCAGATCAAGAATTTCAATTTGGGGGCTGGAGAGATGGCTCAGCAGTTAAGAGCACTGCCTAGTGCTCTTCCAAAGGTCCTGAGTTCAATTCCCAGCAACCACATGGTGGCTCATAACCATCCACAATGTGGTCTGGTGCCCTCTTCTGGAATGCAGGTGTACATGCAGATAGAGCACACATATGCATAAAATAAATAAAATAAATCTTAAAAAAAAAAAAAAAAGAATTTCAATTTGGCTTACAGGTCTCTCTATGGCCCAGAGAGAATCATAACTCTACTGTGTGGTCCTGACAGCAGGGTTGTAGTGAAAGCAAATTAGCAACCACAGAAAGGAAGGCACACTATTAGAAAAAAAAGTGAAGAAGTGGAGAGTTGCTCAGTGGATAAAAATGCTCACTGCTCGGTTCTGAGGACTTGAGTTTGGTCTCTGGAACATACGTAGAAAACCCAGTCTCAGAATATAGCCCTAGTTCTGCTTGGCTGGAGACAGGACAATTGCTGGGAATCCCAGTCTGCTTAGCCCAAAAGGTAACTTCCAGGTTCCATGAGAGATTATGTCTCAAGAGAATGTGGCAGAGTGTGATAATAGAGAACAGGCCATATCTTCCTCTAAGCATGTGTTGTTACCGTACTTTTTAATTACTATTAAACACTTATTTATTAATAACTATAACAAACACTTATAACAAATACACTTAATTACTATTCCTATAAATTCCTACAACCCCTATGAATGCTACAACACCTATACATTCTTACAACCCCTAAGAACTAACCACTAAACCTATTGATAACTATTACAACTATTTTTCTAAGGATACAGTCTCTGGGGCAGGTCCTCAGTCATCAGGAACACAGTCTCTGGGGTAGACTCTTTAATGCACTTAGCAGTCCTTTCTCTGGAATATCTCAGACACAGGTTCGTCAGGGTAAATTGATTATCAAAGTCTCACCTTAAATAAGGCTTGAGGCTTTCTTCTCTCTGGGAGACCTCAGCATCTGTAGGCCAACTTATTTCCTTTGTATCAGCAACTCTGCCACTCTGCCTCAGTCTTTAAAGCTGGCCACAGTTCCGTTCAGGCCGCTGTTCGGACAGGTCAAACCCCTCTAGGCAAAAGCTGAGCCACAGGGTTTAGTCCTTGGCCTTTTGCTGTCTTGCTGAGGCTTTATCTGCTCACCAGCTTCCTTCTGCCTCAGGGAGATCTGGCCATTGGTCTACCAGCACTTTCTCCAGCAGTACTCTCGGGGCTCTCTATTATTGGGGGGGGGGGCTTAGCACACAGCTCTCTGAGCTCATCCACTTGTCCTTAAATAGGATCGCTCCTTGTTCCACCTGCTTCAGCTTAATTTGGGCTCTGCCCCTTTAACAGTTGAAAACAATGCCAGGTCATAAAGTCTTTACTTGTTTCACCTGACTTCAACCTTGTTTTTCAGTCCAAAGAGACTCCCCTCGTTTCATGTGACTTCATCCATAAGCTGATAAGCTAATTGCTCACAGCGAAGTTGATCTTCATGCCCCGAATTAAGAGACTGTATCAGAAACCTAGATATTCACTAAATCTAACTTATATTAATCTATCAACCCCTACAATGTGTAGAAGTGTGTGCATAAGCATATGTACCCACATACATGTACAAGCACACACACAAATATACCCCAAAAGAAAAAAAGTGTGTAAAATAATATGCATTCACTGCAAAGAAGCAGAAATACTAGACCAAAATTTGTGCTAATTTTTAAAGTTTGTATCAGCTTTCCAGCATTATAATAAGACCAGAGACAATCAACTTATAGCACGAAAAGGTTTTGACCCAGCTTAGAGATTCCAGTCATGATCATATGGCTGTATTGCTTTCAGGCCTGTAGGAAGATAGTAGTTTGACTGAAGTATTCACCAGAGAAAAACTTACTTCAGAGCCAGAGAGAGAAATAAGTGGGGTCCAGGGGAGGATAGAGAAAGAAGGGAAAGGAGGAGGCAAAGGAGGAGAAAGTGTTAAGTTCTCTGTGCTCTTGAGGATACATGTCAATTATCCGAAGACCATCCAGTAGAGCCTGAGTAGTGTGAGGTCGGGTACACACTTACAACTCATGGGCCCTTCAGGGACATTCTAAGTTGAAACTATGACATTAATACTTTCGTCATTGTTTTACAACTTTTTTATATTTTCTGTACTAATAGTGTAATAAAAGTGCAAAACATTTCCTGTGTTTAAAATTTACTTTTTGATGAGTTTTTGGCATATGTATGCAGCCTTGAGATCCTTACCAGAGATAATCCAATAGGCAGGTTCACGAACCATGAACGTTATCTGATGCCTTCTTGTATGTATTATGCCCTGTACCCCTTACCTGGACCTGTTTACCATCAATGCAAATTTTGCTGCATGTTCTAGAACAGTATATAAACAAAACCTTCTTTACACAGTTCACTTCTCATAATGACTACAGCACTAGCTTGTTTCTCTTCATCCCTGCATTCTGTTGTATGGATATATCATAACTTGTTTATCTTTTCAACTACTGATAGATTAGGCTTGTTTCCAGTTCAGCACTCTTAGATTTGAAGTCACTTTGAGTGTGTATACATAAATTTTTGTTTTGCCTAGATACTTACCTAAAAGCAGAGTGGCTGCATTGCTTAGTAATCATATACTTGACTCTGTAAGACACTTCTAAATAGTTTCCGAATGTGCTAGCATTTCTGAAAAATTCATTTTGTATCCCACAAGCAACGTGAGAAATTAGGGTTGTTCCCTGTCTTAGCCAACACATAGCATGATCAGACTTCAAGGTTCAGTCATTTCATTAGGTGGGTACTGGTGTTTCCTTGTTGCTCAAATTGCTTTTAACTCATAGTGAATGCACTGAGTATCTTTTAATATATATGCTGTCTGTCATTTGTTCTTTGCCTTTATTGTCCTCAATCATTTTAAGTATAATATTTTATTAACTTAAAATAGAGTTTTAGTCATTCTTTAAAGACCTCTTAGAATTTGGCTGTGAGTCTGTTTAGTCCTAGTGTTTTTGTTGTTATAAGATTCATTAGAACTTCTTCAAACTTTTTTGCTCATTCCGTCTCTTTAGGAGCGTGTACCTTGCTTATTCAATTTTGGTAAATCACATGTGATAATAAATTGATCCAATACTGTTGGAATTTCTACTTTATTGCAATATAAATTTTAGAATCTCTAAAGATCATCTAAAGTACAATATAATTTATCTCTAATTTTACAAACTTAAGTCTTTTTTTCTTTGGGGGTGTTGAATAAGGCTTTGCTGATCTTGTTTATTCTTTCAAAGATCTAAGTCTTTGTTTCTCTGGTCCTTTGTATTGTTTTTTTTTTTCCAGTAGCCATGCATTAATTTCTGTTCTACTCTTTCTTTTTCTCAGTATAATAATTTGGGACTTGTCTTGTTATTGTTTTCCTAAGATCTAAGTACATCATTATGTTTTTTATCAGAGAGCTCAAGGTTTTAATGCAGGCACTCCTTGTTTAAACTTTCCTCTTGGAATTATTCTTACTTTGTTCCAAAAGATCTGCTAAGTTATGATTTCATTTTGTTTGATTCTAGGAAATTTGAGGGTCCTGCTTGGTTTCTTCAGTGTTTCACTTGATAATTCAAAGTTTATCATTCAACCTACATAGAATTATTTTTAGTTCTGTAATCATTTCAAGGACCTTGCTCATGTGAGGTAAGTGTGGCACCATTGTGTTATATCTCTAACCTACAAATTGAAATTTGAGTTTAGACTATATCAAATATATACATATAAATATATTGTTGTAGGTTAATTTTCATCTTCACAGTTTTCATCTTTCAATTGATGAATATTGGATATGTCTATGTATATATTTTTGTGCTCCCTAACTGCTTATTGTCTGCTTAGTTCTGTGCCTTACAATGTGAACATTTTGGACTTCCTTGATATGTTTATTACTATGTATCAGTCAGAGTTCAATCTCAGAAGCAGAGTATATGTAGCTAACTTGATATAGCACTTGCCTAGCACCGGAAAACCCTGAGAATGATACACACACACACACACACACACACACACACACACACACACACACACAGGCACACACACACACAGCATTAAGAATGAACAACAGACATTTGAATGATTATAGATGTAGAAGATAGATAGATAGATAGATAGATAGATAGATAGATAGATATCTCAATACATAGAATTCAATAACATTTGATCTAATGCAGCTATACATAGGCAAGGCTACCATGTTGGTGTTTAGTGCTGGAGACTGAAAACCACAGTGCAGATAACCACATAAATAAGATAAGCAGAAGTGGAGAATAAATGAAAGAAAGAAAGGATGTAACTACTTCTAGGTATTATGGAAGAGAACATTTATTATAGATATGTGGGAAACCATAGCCAGAGGTAGGAACATCTCAGAGTGTCCAGAGTGGACTTGACCCTGATCCATGTGAGGAGCGGGGGGGAAGGGAGAGGCAAATCAAGAGGCAAGGAGAGTGAAGAATAAATGAAAAAGATCAGGTAAAAAAAAATGGTTGGATTATATTTAAACAGAGCAGCTGGGGAAAGGGCAGCCCAGCACCTGAACTGGAAAAGTTCAGGGTAGGGAGCAGGGATGCCAGTCAGGAGGGTCCTGTAACAGATGCCTCAGTCATCTGTCCTGGGTTTGAAACCTAACAGAGAGAGTAAAGTTTAACCCTACTCCAAGGGAAAAAACTGGAGTCACTGTGAGAGAGAATGTCCTGAACCCCATGATCATCTGCCAGATGCCTGCCATTTCTAACAGTCTTCCCTTATGAAATGCATGCCCAACATCCACCTAGCTCCAGGTGAAAACTGAAGATAGGTTTAACGGAAGAGGAACTGTTATGGAATTAGGTGTTCCACAAGGAAATGAGGCAAATCTGTAAATTCATAACAGGAGCGAGATGCAGACAGCGTCTGAACCGTGCACACCTATAAACAGAATCTTTACCTCTGCATGAGACCATCTCTTATGGGCCACGTTAAGTACATATGGATGTGAAACTCTCCAAGGAAATAAACAGCTCATTCTGGACAAAGTTTCATGTGGTAAAACTCATCAGTCTCTTCACTATCAACTTATGATCAATGTACATCACTCTAAACCATGTCTTGTTTCCAAGTGAAGACAACAAAACCATGTTTCCACAAAACATGAAACAAACAATAAAACAATACTCTTTAATTAAAAGTTGGTAGAAAGACCTTTCTTGGTCTTAAGTTAGTGTCTACTCTCCATCCCAATGATTCTCACTCATATGATAGCCTTTAACAAACACAGAGATACAAAGTTATTTAGCAGTACATATTATATAAACATGGAAGATTGAGAAAGAGAGCAGAACAAAATTTTTTGTTAACATGTAAACACAGATATTTTTATAAAAATAGGAATAAATTCTCAAAATAATAATATACAGTTTCCAACTGATCATATCATCCATCATAGTGATCATAGCTTTAATTATAATTAGTTTATCTCACTTCCCATTTTATATTTCCTTTGTAATCAGAAGACACTTTAGCTGATGAGGTTTTCTTACTTCTTGAGTGACCCAAACTTTCAATTTTGAAGAGTGTGGATATTATAACTCCTGCCTGAACTGGGTTTTTGTACTCTCCACTGAGTTTTATTTCAGGACTTACAGAGTTCCCTGAGGGATATCCTGCATTCCAGACATACTGCTTCTTATCCCCAGGATGCAGTAGTACCCTAAGGGTCCAGATACATCATTCACTCAATGCAGTAAATATCTTCCTTTGCACACTGATTCACTAGCTAAGAACCCAGAGTGGTTATTTGAAAGTTTGTATGTCCAGTTTAGGGATTCATTGTGGTAGACCCAGTAGAAATTCTACTCTTTCGGAAATTAAGACTTCTGGACAAATAGGTTCCTGCCCTGTGAGAGTCTGAGGCACAGCGTTGTTCTTAGGCCTCACTAAAATTAAGAAAATGGTTGTAACCCCTGAAGTACCTAGGTTTGAATCCAGGGTAAGAAAAATACATTCAATAGCAAATTTAGAATTAAAAGGAAACAGAGCTAAACTTTCGATCGCTATTAGCAGAACTATAGAACTGGGTGTGGGAAGGAATAAGATTATAGCAGTTACTCTAAATTTCTCCTTCCAGGAGAGTCTAGTCACTACCCATGCTCCATTAAGTCACCGGGGCCTTAGAACACACAAAGATGTCTGTCTATGTAACTTTCTTGAAGACTCCCTCTTATACATCTCCATCATTTGCTCTATCTACATATTTTTATATCATTATTTCATTGCTCTCCTTGGCAATTATCAGAGTCCAGATTTTTATTTCATGGACTTAAGTTTGTCTGTATGCATTCCCTGGATATGTCCCTTTGATGAAACTCACGACACCAAGCTGCTCATGTCTGGACACAGAGTGTGCCCTGTGTGCTCCACATTCAACCCTTCCTTCTTTTCAGGGAATGACAGTATCCAAAGTATTTATTCAAGCCACAGAAGAACAAATAGGCAGGCCATTATATGCTCTCTGGATGTGCAGGCTGCTTCTTTCTGTTTTGGTTGGCAGGACAGGAAGGAGAAATTGTTGCTTTCTAACTTTGGTTTTTTGCTTTTAGCTTTGTTCCATTCATCTGATCAAATATCTCCAGCCTTACAACTAAATTCTAATTCAAGTCAACTGATTTTTCAGATGCCTCCGGAAAACTATCTCTAAGGGTTGTCTTACTCTTGAAGCTGATTGACAGTCTTCACTTTTTATTCTATTTTCAGCATATTTAAAACTATTTTAGAGAAAGGTTGATGAAGTCACCGAGATCTCCTGTATTATCCACTTCAGCCCCTCCTGCTCACATTTCTTATTTGCTTTGGAAGCAATTTGTCTACTCGTGGCTGGTTTGTTCATTTCTCCAGAATGACTTTGTGCTTTATCTGTTAAATATCACCCTGCAGATTTGGGTTATTTTTAAAATTTGTTGAAATTTTCTTAGTATTTGTTTATTTTGTTTGTGGGGTAATTACATGCAATTTTGGATTTCTTGAATGTAATAGAGTATAATAATTTTCACACTTAGAAAATTTGAAGTTATTTAACTCTCCCCTTTGTATTATTATAGGTAGAATCATAACTGAAGATAATTTATATTCCTTATATTTGCACATGCTTAATTAACATGTAACTTATAGACATACATTATCACATTATGTATTTAGGGTCTCACTTCATGTACAAATATTAAATGTAAGCTTGCTGAACAATCAAAAAGTAAGTGAGTCCCCAGCAGTCACTACTGGTCAAAAGAACATCAAATTGCTAGCACCTCTTAGGCCCACTGTATTCTCCAAAAGTAATCCATATCCAGACTTTTAAAGTCATAAATAAATTTTCCTTGTCATTACACATTATGTAAGTGGGATCTTATAGTGCACATTATTTTGCACTATCTGGCTTCCTTGCATTCATTCTGGAGAAATGAATAAACTATCCATAGGCAGACAAAGTGCTTCCAAAGCAGATAAATGTGAGCAGGGGAACTGAAGTGGTTAATACAGGAGTTCTCAGGGACTTCATCAACCTTCCTCTAAAATAGCTTTAAATGACAGCTTTATGAGTTTCATTTTTGAGGTTGCATACACCACTCACTAATTTATTCCTAATCTCTTAGTATTGCATAACTGAAAATACCACAATTGGGTTTTTTTTTTTTTTTGCCGTTCTTTTGTTGGGAGATAGCAGATTGTTGTCAGCATTTGGTTCATGGAAAGAGTCTGTATATATCCCTTGGTTCTCATGTGGACATGTTTCTTTAGACTATATGCCAAAGAAGTGGAATTGCTAGCTCACGGAAAATAGACTTGCTCTGCTTTTGCACACATTGACAAAATGTGCGTACATATTTGTATTCTTATTCTGTTTATTAGATATGCAGATGTTTTGCAACCAGCCCTTTTTCCTCCACATATATAGTTCAGGCATTCACCACTACATCAAGTTTATGCAGTGCCAGGGTGTGAATCAGGAAGTTGTATGTGATAGACAACTCAGCCACATCCTCATCCTCTTTGTCACATCTGTGCACTACCATCTTTCTCTTTCCGTTAACTAGATTAAAACCCCTGTTAGACCCTAAATGGAGTGAACAGCATTTCTGCTGTACTTTGGCCTATACTCAATCACGTCTGGTAACTGGGAGAGCTTTACATACACTCCGTGGACATACAAACCTACTTAAGCACTGGGAAATCGTATGGTCCTTTGCATTTGATAGATGGTCTTAATTACCCAGAACTAATTGTTTTTCTGACAGTCTTGGAGGGCTACAAGACCCAAAGGAATACTGAAGTGTTTTACTTCTCAAATCTACCATGTTCTTCCTCATGGACAAAATGGAATGGTTTTTTTTTTTTATTTCCAATTGATGTCACTTTATGCCAAAACCTTTATGGAAGCAGAGAATAACCTATCAGTTTTCTGTTTGTCCCAACTCCAAACCTTCATAAACTGTAGGCATTTTCTCCTTTCTCAGTGTTCCTTTTACTCATGCCCAAGTTCTTTAAATTTGCTACCTTTACCTAGTCATAAACACCAACAAAAAAAAAACTTGTCAGATCTAGAAATAAATATTTTTTCTGAATACGCATTTCAACATCACACTGATTCAGCTTTTGGTCATCTGAATGAGGGCAACCGTCACTAATGAAGTGTTTTGCAAAGGTGTTCTCCTCATATAAGAGTTTATGCAGAAGCTGTCAGATCACTTACCTTAATGGTGCAGGCACTTCAGGTATGAGATTCCACTAGACTTCCTCCACCATAAGGCCGATATTAATTACAGAGCCATTACTTACCAGTACTCTCTCATCCTCAATTTATTTTGAAATTTCTATTGTTACTATATTTATCAGTGTGGACTATAGCCTTCCTTTGCTGTACATTGTGCTGTGTCTAATATGCAGTTTGATTTCAAGTTTAATCAGCTCTACTCTAAATGTGCAACCTGGGTCTGGAGAGGTGACTCTGAAGCTACAATGCTTGCTATGCAAGCATGCAGATCCAAGTTCAGATTCCCACCTCCCACATAAAAGACTCTAAGCACAAAAGCATATCCCTGCAATCTTAGCTCTGGGAGATTGAGATTAACTTATCTCAGGGGCATAGGTAAATAAGTCCAGGCAATTTGTAAACTCCATTTTCAATGAAAGACCCTGTCTCAAAAGACAAGGTGGAGAAGCATAGAGGAAGACCCTTGATGTCAGCTGCTGGCTTTCATGTGCATATGCATAGGTACACACACATATCTCCTATTACCACACACACAAACACACACACACATACAAAGAGAGAGAGAGAGAGAGAGAGAGATTAAAAACTAGAACTACAACCAATATTCATCAAATGTTCATTTTGTCGTTGCCAGTTCGATGGAAGCTGCCTTCATCTGTTTCCCTGTACCAGTCTCTTTAACTCTAAGTTCCAAATATGTTGACCTTTTCCTCAGCACACCCAGCCAGACCTGCTGATAGGTAGTCTCTCTACCTGGAATGTACTTGGTTCTCATCTTTACTTAGCTGGTTCCTTCTACTTCCTGAAGTCTGAGCTCAAATTGTATATCAATAGTGAATACTTCCTGAATATATAACCTAACAAAATCCCATGTGTCAGAATCACTTGTTTTCTATAGTACCATCTTATTTAAAACAACCTTGCAATTATTTAAAATTATATTTATATATTATTTAAGGAGGATTTTTTTTTCTATTTTGTTTTTGTTTTTAGCCCTGGCTATCCTGGAACTCACCGTGTAGTCTAGGCTGGCCTCAAAGTCACATAGATCTACCTTCTCCAGCTTCGTGCCTGCTAGGATTTGTAAAAAATATATGGCTAATTAAATTATTTAACCAGTATTTATATTATTGTTAATTTGTTCAGCAGCCTTTAATCCTTATTCCACCATTATAAATGAGCACACACAGACACCATGTGGATTTTAACAAGCCTTGGCCTGAATTGTGCAACCCTAGCCCATCTAAGCTAGCTCTTAATTCTATTACCCAAATATGACCCCATATATACATACTTCCCCTTGAACTTCCATTCTCCACAATATGCCAATGTTCCTGGCCATGTGGAATGAGATTCTTTTTTCTAACCCATGGTGTGTGCCTCCTTCCTGCTGCTCCTGGCTGGAATGAATTAATCCTCTGCCTAAAGTGCAGGTTTCCTGCTCTAATCCCAGGAAGTCCCACCTTTCGCTGTCTTTGCCCAATCTCAGGCCTCAGCATCTTATTTGACTAATCAGATTCAATGTAAGTAACAGACAGCAAGCAGGACCAATTAATTAACATTTAGAATGCATAACACTACCCCAACAAGGATTTTATTTTTCCACCATTAGAGCAGGAAGTTTTATGAGCATAGGAGTCTTGCTGCTGTACATCTAGAGGTTTTAGCAGAGCCTAGATTAAGAAACTCTGCAATAAATGCCAGGAAGTTGAATAAGTGAATTAGTGAATGGTGCATAAACTCTCTTGTGATAAGCCTATTTATTTTGTATTTTTCTTCTCTCTTCCTCCTATTTCCAACTTGCTATTGCAAAATATTACCTATAATTTATTTTTAAAGATTATTAAGTGCATGACTATTATGTCTCATCATTTTTTTTGTGAACTTCTACACAATAGGACGAGCTTTCTCTTCAGGAAATATTCTCTAATAATTCTCTAATCTTCCATCAGTCACATGAATACACATAACTGGCACCATTTGTTCATCATTTAATGAAACATCAAAAACATTTCCTGCTTTTGTAACTGTCTAAGTGGTTTCATAAATCTACTGGGTTTTCTCTAAACCAAAATGTGTTTAAGTTCTCTGTTAAGACTCTTAAAGCTTTCCTTATCCCTGCAGAGGACAGAAATCCACGTAAGTCTAAAGGAGTGGAAGCTGGGAGTGTGCAGGCATTTTTGTGGCTGGAATTACTCCACTACTTGCCTGTTACAAAATTGACCTCAACATGTGGAAAACATAGTAAGTCCTTCAGAGAATACTGTGTAGTCACAGTATCATATAACTTAATGGCTATTCTTTTTGAAAATATTTTACAATGAACACACAGTATACTTGAGAAGTATGCTTGAGAAGACCTCATAATACTGTGTGTTCACAAACACAAAAATTAATGTGTTTCTCATTAAAAAACATATTTGATTTCTGCTCAGCATAGCCAAAATAGTTCTAATCCCATAAATGGAAAATGCTTTTGCTTTTGTTAAATTTTTCTCTTTCTAACATTTTTGTATTATATTTTGCAAAATATTGCCTATAATTCATAGATATAGGTAGTATTTATATATTATATAGATGTATATAATTATAGAATATATGTAGAATAACTATATGAAATTTATAATATGGATTCATAATTTATATAATGAACTCTAGTCATTTTCATCCCTCCCATTCACCTCTTGCATCCCCTCCCCCTCTTGCTGAAAAGCTTCTTTCCAACAAGTCCCCTCTGGGTTTCATGTCCTCTTTCATGTGTGTGGCCCACTGAATCTATTTAAGGTTCCTTGCCTAGGCGTGGGGAAGGAGCTATTTACTCCTTTAGTGAGCAGACTTATTACAAGAGCAGCATATCAGTGGCTATACCATTGGGGAAAAAAATGACACCTGCTCCTCTAAGGATAGTTAATTGCCAACAGTCCCTGAAGGCCTTCGTGGGTCCTTCCCTAATCGATGATGCAATGTTGAAAGGCAGCACACTCTTGCATAGATAACCACAGCTGCTGTAAGTTCGTGAGATCACTGGCTGTGTAATGTCCAGAAGACACGTTTTGGCTGCTCATCTCCCATCCTCCAGTTCTTACAATCTTTCTGCCTCCTTAAGGTTCCCAGAGCCTTGGAGTAGAGAGACAAACATCTTGTTTAGGGTCAAGCACTCCACCGTCCCTTATTCTTGACCTTTTGGCCAGTTAACAGGCCTCTCTCTGTACTAAGCACTGCCCGAGAAGCTTCTATGATGAAGCCTGGCCACAGCAACAGTCTATGGCTGTATGGATATTTGGAAGGCAGTTTGACTTTGTCACCATTTTGCAAAACAATGGCAGTAAGTCTGGTCCCCAGGAGCTATGGCTTCCCCAGTCATATCTTGATCAGGTTTATAGAACCAGGCTTGAGTTCCCTATTGTTGATTGGGATCAAACCCAACCTGAAAACAGTTGGTTTCCCCTAGAAAGTCATACCACTATCATATTACAAGGCATGCGTTGCTTGACTTTTCTGCCCTGGAAGCTTGGGTAGTACCTTCTGTTACTATGAAGGATACCCACTGAGGAAGTGGTTTCCAACTCAGCTCTTGCTTAATCAAAGGACTTAGTGTCTTCACCAAAAAGGTATTACCATTAAGTTCTCTTGGGAAACCAAGAGCAATAGTAATAGCTTACATTGTTTTGGTATCTTTTGGGACCTCCCGGGCCAATACCTCACAGCCATTTGTCTTATACCTGGCCTTTCTTTTAATATAGTCCATGGCTTCTGGGAAGAGCACTGTCCATCCACGAGTAAAGTGATTTCTTTATAGAAGAAAATGAAATGAGTCAGATCTGTTCAGAAGGAAAGACAAAAAGGAAGAATTGTTTTGTTACTATACCAGATTTGCTTGCAACAATGAATTTATAGCATTTCTCTTCTAACATAATTCTCAACTACTATTAAACTTACATGGTCTAGAACATTTAAATTTTCCCCTATATATTATACTCTACAATATTAAGTATTTTTAAAGCAGTTTATATCCTTTTTAAAAAATAATCAGACATCATAAAGTTATTTAATTTAGTTTCTGACAGTTTCCAGAAATTTATAAAATATGTTGTCTGGCACCACAGACATCTGTATACTATCACAGGGAATGCTCTCTGCAGTGTAGTCCATGAACTCTGACAATCCAGGTTATGTGGGGTATAGGTCAGCATTGCAGAAGCAGAGACATTATGGAGAAGGAAACTGTAACCTTTAAAATTTTGGAGTCACTCTGTCAGTGAGCAGACTTTAAATCCTTATAGATGTCTGTCAATCTGATATGTTCCATGATGTCAACATTTCAACATTTCTCACAGACCATTTACTTTTCAGAAAGCAAAAACCAAACTATGACATTAAACCTTTAAATATAACTTAAGACTTTTAAATATGTGAATAAAATAGGGTGGGATGACAAAGGAGAAGTTTATGACCAGCACCTAAATACTAAGTGCTTTTTGTAGGCTAAATTACCTACAAATGCATCATGGCCATTAAGTTTTTACATTATTTAAATGAGACTACATCTAAAAAAAATTTAGTAAGTTCATTTCAGTTTCAAACTAAGACTATCATTTAGAAAAGTTAAATTAATTATTTTATATTAATTTAATGACAGATTGTGAATTTTCATATTTCTAATGTATTTTGGGTTATTTCTCACATATATAACAATATCTTTTAGACAATCAACCACATAGAGTATATTAACTACTAAAGTTATTTTCCTATTATCAGAAAAATATACTTTTTTAATTGAAAATAGATGCTTCTCTTATATAATACATCCCAACCACTGTTTCTCCTCTCTCCACTTCTCCCAGCTTTTCCATCCCCCACCTCCTCCTTCCCCAAATCCGCTCTCCCTCCATTTCTTCTTCAGAAAAGAACAGGCCTCCAAGAGAAACAGCCAAACCGGGCAAAACAAGATACAATAAGGCAAGTCAAAAAACCTTCACATTGAGATGGAACAAGGCAACCCAGTAGAAGAGAAAGAGTCCCAAGAGCAGGCAAAGAGTGAGAGATACATCTTCGCCCACTGTTAGTTGTCCCACAAAAACATTTAACTTAAAGAGATTTTAGATTGAGGCATTTTTGTATTTTGTTCATGTTTAGATATGGTTATATCTAAGCTATCACCACTTACACTCGACATATACCTGTTATCATTTTACAAAATGGTCACGGCGTCAAGCTTTCTTCTAAATATCCATATACCCATAGATTGGTGCTGTGCCCAGGCTTTGTCTCAGAAGCTTCGTAGGCAGTGTTTAGTGCAGAAGCCTGTGACTGACCAAAATGTCAGGAATACGTGACGGTGGGGATGCCCACATGGAAAATTTGGAGGTATATACAGGTTGGTGGAAATGGATATTAATAGATTGATAGAAAGAGGTATTGCAGAGTATAGCCTGCTTTACTTAGTCACAAGGTAAAGTGTATGCTGTAAACGTAACTGTCTCCAGGAGTTTTCAGTAACTCAGGTTGTACAGGAAAGCATCTTTCAGGATGCTGCTTCTGCCCCTACTGTTTGATTGATACCTTGGGACTACATTTCCTTTTGTATTACTACCATGGCAGTTTAAGGAAATACTAGAAATCCCCCATGCTCTGGAGAAGAGGGGAGGAATAAGAAGAAGAATTATTGGCAAGTGAATTCAATGCTGATCTGTGCCTAAGATATTGTTTTCCTGCGGTTCCTTACCGTGACCTGCCTAGTGTAATGCCCCTGGCTGTCCTGGAACTTACTCTGTAAAATCAGGCTGGCTGTGAACTCACAGAGATTCACCTGCCTCTGCTTCTTGAGTGCTGGGATTAAAGGCATGTGCCAACCTGCCCGGCCATGACAAGAGAATTTCTAACTGCCATGTGGGTGCTGGGATTTGAACCCAGGTCCTTTGGAAAAAGAGTCTTAACCTCTGAACCATCTCTCCAGCCCAAGTTCTAGCTTCTTAAATATATAGCATTTACACTTGGAGAAATGTAATACTTCATTTATTGCAGATCCGTAAGAACATTCAGATCCTTAAATATGAAGGTCCACAAATCTTTCCCCAATCAAGTAACAATAGATCTTCCTGTAATGCAAATGCCCATTCTCTTGTGAATTCTGATGTATGTTCTTGGAGGCACAGGTGACTTGGTGCTCATTTGGATTAGGGACTTCTTCAAGGTAGTGGCATACTCTTCTTCATGACTTGGTTGTATAGTAGGTGCTGCAAAACTAAGGCTCCATAACAGTTTCTGTGCATACAGTGTGACATGATAATTATGACATTGTCAGGTATATATTCTCTCATGGAATGTCTCAGGAACCTTTGTCAGATACTCTGGATTTGCCTAATACTATGGGAATTTCAGAAGGGGGCTCACTGGCATCTCCTGTCTTCATGCAGCTTACAGTCTGGTAAGGTTAATAAGGAGTCACCATGACCATATTTATTATTAAAGTACTTGGTCACATTGGGTCACTTATTAAAGCATAATACAGTTGGAGCTATGATAAACTATGAAATCCAATATGATCTAGTAAGATCTTCTAAGAACAGCATAAGTATGGCACATACTTGGAGTTTGAGAATCCAGCCAGTTCATAACTTGTGAGATTATGATTTATACTTATGAGTAAACTGTACTAATATTTAAATGGTTTAATTATGTCTTAGCCTAAACCTCCTCACTCCCAACTATACAGAAGTGGAACCTATTTGAGGAAGATGTGCATATCACTAATGTCATAGTTATTTCTCCAATGGTTTTGTGTATCCATACCTTTGTCCAAAACATAAATTGAAACATGTGCTATTTTTCCCCCAAAATATCTCAACAGACTATGATTAGTTTTCTATTTCTTCTACTGGCTACAGGAGATTGAACTCAGTATTTCACATATGGTAGGCAAGTACTCTCCCACTGAGCTAAATCCCCAGCCTTTCCTGAAGATTCTTTAGCACAATTTATATGAATAATCTGGGGTTGGGTGGAAGGGTAAGCGAAGTCATGCAGACTTTCCCTTTCCCATACTCTGTTGTCTTTTCTGACTTTATCACGCTGTTTATTCTTCTGTCCCATTGCTTTTCTATAACAAGGACCATGGGAAATTTCAAATGTTTAAGGTCTAAAGTCTTACATACTTCAAAGTTTTGGTGCCCCAACTGGTGGGAAATTAAGCCAGTATCACTGAAATAATGTTCAAAAGAATAATTTTAACCAGTTTTTGATAATAGAAGAATAATCAAAGGAGAGGTAAGACAGAAAATACTAGCCTGCCTTATGATTATATATTATAATATGTAATTAAGACAGGTAAGAAGCAGGAGTAAAATGAGAAATTTGGTGACAGAATGAGGAGCGAGTAGATGAATTCAGTCAAGTTTACATCTGTACCCAAAGCACTCTAATATTTTAAGATTCTCCAACAATTTGCAGGTGATTTCAACAAATATCAGGAATGTCATTGCTCATCTTTTTGATTAATACTCAATGGCAAAAAGTAAAATATCTACACAAAATTTTGAATATATTCTCACCAAACATTTAGAAATCATCACAATTACATTAAAAACTGTTTTGAACAAAATGCACAGCAAGCCTGAGTGTGCTAAGTGTGTGCACCCAGTTAAAGATGTTTTAAAGGGAAGAAAATGGTTAGAAATGTTGGCACCAACTGGTCCTCACAGATCTCATGGCCTCTTTGTCCCTCTTCTCTGCCTGTTACCTGTTTCCCTCATTAGCCTTTCCTTTATAACACGAAAGGGAGACAGGTTTAAAATACTCCCTTCTCTTCTGTCCACTGAAGAACCACTCACTGAACATTTGATTCAGAAGAGGTTTGAATGCCAGTGGGAACTTCAGTTATTCATTTCACCCCACTTTCCTACTCAAGAAAAATGCAATGAACATAGATTCTATTTCTTTTTTTTTTTTTTTTTTTTGGTTTTTTTCGAGACAGGGTTTCTCTGTATAACAGCTCTGGCTGTCCTAGACTCACTTTGTAGACCAGGCTGGCCTCGAACTCACAGAGATCCGCCTACCTCTGCCTCCCAAGTGCTGGGATTAAAGGCGTGCGCCACCAACGCCCGGCCATAGATTCTATTTCTATTAGCCACAGAACTTAATGTTCTAAGTTCCCTTTACTGTGAGAAGCTTATAAATACCATATACATGTTATCATGTTTTATAATACTTATGATGATACAGAAGGGCTTTTGCTAAACCAATGTTCTGTTTTTGATATTTGGAAATTCTGAAAGCAAAGTCCTTTCAAAGTATTTTAAAATCTGGGAGTTGGTTGGAGTCTCAGTAAAAGGGATATGAGAAGTCATATTATTTCAACTAGTGTTAGAGAATCCTGATTCTCACGCTTACACCAATTAACACCAATTTAGTTCAAGTCAGCAGGTCAGGAGGAAGTACTTGTGTATCCTCATGGCCATGGCCTCCAGGAAGCACGCCTTCAGCTGGGGGTGTGCTTTGCTTTTCTGTCCTTCAGCTCCAGGGTAGTGGTGAAATCACCTGCATTGTATGTGCTCCCAGGGAAACAGCATCCTGCCCTTGCCAAATAACAGCCTCAGGCTGACTCATCTTTATTGCTTCTTCTGCATCTCTCTCAATTTTATACTTAGTTTTTTGTTTTAAATTTCTTGTGCTCTGTCAGAGCCTACTGATGTATTAGGGGGTGATGAAAACATCAGTCACTCACAGGAGGTATATGTGAGTATTGGGGCCTAGAAAGAGATATCCTGATAGAGTAGCTACATTATCTATCTATTATCTATCTATCTATCCATCCATCCATCCATCTATCTATCTGTGTGTGTGATTTTAAACTTATTTATTCCTGCCTTCCTTTCTTTGTTTTTTGTAACTGGAATATCTTAGTTACTTTTCTATTGCTGTGAAGAGACACCATGACTAAGGCTACTTATAAAAGAAAAAAAAATTAATTGGGGACTTGCTCACAGTTTTAGAGGATGAGTTTATAACCAATATGGCAGGGAACATGGCACAAGCAGGCACACATGGCATTGAAGCAGTAACTGAGCGGTTACAACTGATTGATATACAAACAGGAGGCGTTACAACTGATTGATATACAAACAGGAGGCAGAGAGAAAGAGTGGGGAGGAAGGAGGGAGGGAAAGAGGATGGGTGGGAGGGAAAGAGAGAGATAGATAGAAAGAGACAGAGCGAGAGGGAGAGGGAGAGGGATAGAGAGAGAGAGAGAGACTGGGATGGGCTTTTGAAACATCAAAGCTCACCCCAGAGATACACCTTCTCCAACAAAGCCACATCTCCTAATCTTTCCTAAACATTCCTCTAACTAGGGTCCAGGCATTCAGATATGAGCCTATGGGAGACATTCTTATTCTACCCACCACAGAGGAATCTAGAACTAAGATCTTAGGGCCTCCCTTCATGCTAAGCAAGTGTTTTACTATGAGCTATATCTCAACCCCTCATTTTAGTTTTTATTTTGAGACAGAATCTCACTAAATTGCCCAGGGTGACCCTTGAACTTGCTCATACTTTTTTCAACTAAGTACTTTAGCTTCCCAGGTAATTGGGACTGCAAGCCTGCACCACCAGGCACAGCTGTTTTCAATTTTAAATCCATTGCAGTTTATCAACCATTTTATGTATATGTATTATAAAGCAATGTCAGGTGATGTCAAGTTGCTATAAAAGTGTCAAAATGCAAGCTTCCATTTTGTTTTAGGCGCATGTTAGATTAGTTACAAACAGCTCACTGTTGGTTGGGCTTTGAGTAGAATCTTCTAGAAGAAAGCTGGGGAAATATATCACTCTGAATGGGAGTACAAAAGGTGGAAATTGGATATTAAAATTCCAAAGTCCCAAGTCAGTGGTATACATTGCCCCCATATCTAAGGGTTCCACTTTTTGGGATTAAACCAATCACGAATGTAAACCAACAATGTAGCAAGACAGCCACTTACAAGGGGGCTACAAATGACACAGAAAACAGTACTTAAAACACAGAGCACAGCCTTTATTCTCATTGCACTGGGTATTATATCAGAGGAGTTCACATTTACAGGAGGCTATGCATAGGTTATATGCAAATACTGCAGTATATAGTGTATGATAAACTTCAGCACCTAACAATGGATTTTGTATATGTGCTGGCCATGGATCAAATCTCCCATGGACACCAAGAGACAGCTGTATTTTGAGGCATGGAATTAGAAAAGAACAATCCATACAGAGAACCCATGAAAGCATGGAAGTCAAGTTGGGAGCAAAGGATTAACAAGGACTGTAATTTTTCCAATGCCAGGCAGGTATTTGCAAGAAGATGCAATGTAGAGATGCAAGAGGGAAGGTCTGAAAGCATAAGTTTCATATTGTGCCATGTATGTCCCTGGAGAGTGACTTCTCACCCTGTATTCCTTTGTTTGGTCCTCAGTACAGCATACCCTCCTGATGAAGGTGAGCACAGAAACATTGTACTTTTGGGACACAATTCCTTCACAACAGTTAACATACATGGTCTGGAAAAACATACTCAGACAATTAAGTCATAGAGAGCTCTGCCTTACCTGAGGACACAGGCATATGTGTGAAGGGCTACTCTACCCAGCAGATCTTTCTTTGACAATGGAAATGCTCTTGACTTAATTTGGTCCAGCCAACAGGGCAACCATCAGCCTCATGTTGTTAGGGAACACTTGAAAAAAGCATCTATTGTGGCTTAGAAAAATTTAAGTCATTGACATTTAAAATTTTAAAGTTTAATTCAGTGAATCAAAGTTAAACTAGAGGGATTTAGATGTATTGAAACTTCAATTCATTTACATTCAAATGGCCTCTTGTGGTTAGACTACCTCACTGGATAGATGATTTGTGGGAATTCATGAGCAAGTTTGGATTAGAGTGAAAGATATATGGACTACAGGTCATATGGGTCAGCTCATAAATCTAATTGCTAACTCTAACCTTGAATATGTCACTCATCTTTCCTTGGCCTGGATGTCTTCATGAAATGGACATCATAATATTTATGTTTAGTGGCCTGTGTCAACTAAAAATGAAGCGTGTCAATGGCTTAACTAAGTATTTAGGAAATGGTAGCTGTTAGAGTTAAGAGATGTAGATGCTGGTTGTTGTCTATGATAAACACCCACCAGCATCCTGAGCTTGTGCAGGAGGGCAAAGTACACTCTGACACCCCAAACAGTAGATAAACCCAGGCTATTGCCTATCGTGAACTGACCCAAGGTGCAGCAACTGACAAGGCCTTCCTATCTGCATTGCTGGCAGCTGTCTTTTCTCATGCAGAGTGATTGCTTTTAGCCCATCCTCCCACACCTGAAATATGTTCCTCTCCTCACTGCTTTTTCTATGATTTCAGAATGATTGTTGAAAAGAAAAGACAAATGGAGTTTGTTCAGCCAATACCTTTAATTTCACACACAATCGAAGTCATAGGAGCCTGGTCTGAGGACTGATGGTTTCTCAAGGCTTTCCTGGTAGAATGAAGAACACAAGTTAACCTCAAACAACCATTATAAACTCTTGGGAGAAGTTAAAAAAAAAAAAAAACAAAAACAATAAAAGCGCCTCCTGCTTGTCTCCTTCTCCCTAATTTGGAGACCTGAGGCTCTCAGGAGCTCTTCAGATAATACTGCATCCTGCCAGAAAGCACTCTGTTACGCAGTGATTCTAGTAGGAGTTCTGGACAAACGGAGTTGTCTGACCCAGAGCTGACTAAAAGAGAACAAAGAAACAGCATAGACCTTACTGGGGCCCTGTCTGTGGGTGTTGGGGGAACTCTACTTGTTTGGTGAGATTCTAGATTCTCCTCGGAGTATCATAAACCTTTGTCCAAATGCCCCCGAGGGCTGTGCTCAGATACCAGGAGTTGGGGGTGGGGGAGCTCTTCTCCTTCCTCTTGCTTCTAAGCTGCTGAGTCAGGATTTCCTCTCTGTCTCTCAGGTGGGAGGCATATCTGTTTACAGTACATTGCTATTCAACTGGCAGGCCTTTCATATTTTTGAAATTTCACTAGTGATTGAAAGACTAGGCTCTTTCTTATGTAAAGAAACACTGCTGAGGGTCCTGGTCTTCCAACCTTTCCATGTCATTGTTATTCTCCCACACCAAATAAATCCAGCAATCAGAGACTGTGGCTAATACTGAGAAACTGCATCTTCAGATGCTTGTTTGAGTACAAATCACACATTGTTACATACTTTCAGAGACAAAAATCCTTGTGAAACAAATGAATTCACAGATAAGCCAATGGCCTACTTCTCTGGAGTGATGTTCGAGTACAGGAAAATTCCAGTTCAAAAAATTAGTGTGGTGAATCCCCAGAAGAGTACGGTAGCCCTTCAGATTTTTGTCTTGAAAAGACAAATCCTTGATCAGCAGATGATGGGAAGTTGTAAATGTGCATTTTATTGTACTAACTGGTAAGACAGAACATTTACTAGGAGGTTCTGATTTAGACATTATTGCTTGCCTCTTGCTTTCGGACCACATCCCTTACTGGGTTTGGATTATGGTCAGGGCAGCGTGGGTGCATTGATTCTACACTGAAATGTAAGAATGCCTCCAAAGACAGCCCTAATCCTGTTAAAACTTTGTCTAAGTAACTTCTTGACCTGTACTTCATTATCAAGAACGACTTTGATTTGGGCAAGAACTCAACCAGGCAGCGGTGGTGCACGCCTTTGATCCCAGCACCCAGGAGCAGGAGGAACTCTGAGTCCGAGGCCAGCCTGGTCTGCAGAGTGAGTTCCAAGACACAAAGAAATCTCATCTCGAAAAACAAAACAAAAAGCTAGAACTCACTGGATATATTTCTGATTTTCAAAGCATAGGGTAATTTTGATTTTATAAGTCAACATTTTGAAAGGGAGTCCAGGGCAAAACTGAATGAGCAAGAAAGGCCATTCACGGGTACCTTACCTCAGAAACCCTATGCTGTTACATCAGTTTGCTTTGCATAGACAAGGTGGACTTACATAGATTTTCCTGACTCTCTTGCTTATGGAGGTTTCCTTCTGGCTTGGTTTTGTTCTTTGCTGGGTATATTCAGCTGCTGCAGGCTTGCATGACACTTTGTAGAGAAAATGTCTTGATTTTTCCTGAGTAGGTCATGGCTTCCTACTTTCTATCTCTATGTCCAAGGGACAAAATATACTTTACTTGGGTGGCCTGGGGCATGTGGAATGGAAGTTTGTGTCTTAGTCACAGACAATGGGAAGAGGCAAGGCTTAAAAGAAGAAATTGGGGCAAAGAAGCAAAGGGGGACAGAGGTCTGTTTTGGCCAGACCTGGCTGAATTTGCTATGATAATGATGAAAAATAGTTTCATTCCACTGACACTGGGTTTTGGAGTAGGAATGGAGGGTACAATCTGTTGACAGGGAACTCATTTTCATGCTAAAGCTCCACTCAAGTCTAGCATTACATCACTTAATAATACAATATTCTTGCAAATAGCCAGAAATGTATTATAGAAATCTGACTTTTATTTGATTATTTTTGAACTAGAAGGAATTAAGAGTTGCACGATTTAAATATGTCTAGATGGCCTTTCCAAGAAAACCATACAAATACCATTACATTTCACAGTACTAAGAGTTAAAAAAAGAGAAATTTTGCTTATCAGTTTTTTTGTTGTTTTTGTTTTGTTTTGTTTGTTTTGCGAGGAATATATTGTGACCTCTATTTCCTTTAAGTTCGGTCATTTTGATAAGCATGGATTTTAACTTTTAAATTTCCCACTAGCGAAACTCAATTAGTCCCTGTTGCCAACTATATGCGAGTTTGTGGGGATTTGGCTGTATCTTTAAGAAGGGGCTATCAGGAGGGCTCATCACATCTGCACACGGGCTCTAGGTACCCAGCACAGCATGGTCTGCACTGTCCTGGGGTGGGAGAATCACATCCCAGGGTGGCTTCTCAGAGGTGGGAGCAGTGGGTCCCTTGGGCTCAGGGC
This sequence comes from Lophiomys imhausi, assembly GCA_907164525.1. Lineage (NCBI taxonomy): Eukaryota > Metazoa > Chordata > Mammalia > Rodentia > Muridae > Lophiomys > Lophiomys imhausi. The sequence goes on from CAJQZJ010034075.1 coordinate 559,999, forward strand.
GGGCGTGGGGCTGATGGAGGGTAGGGCTGGGGCACAGGTGGGCGGGGCGGGGGACAGCGAGGAGAAGGAGGAGGAGGAGGAGGAGGAGGGGGGGGGGGGAGGTGGTGGGGCGGGAAGGTGGGCTGGGGGCGGGGCGCTCTGGGGGCGTGCCGGCTGCGCGGGGACACGCGCTCTGGGCCGCAGCAACTGGCTCCAAGTTCCCTCCCTCGCTCTCCCGCGGAGCCTGCCTGAGCCCTCCCCTTCGGTGCTAAGGAGCAAAACGCAGCCGCCGTCAGCCCAGCCCTCCGCTGCCGCGCGATCTGGGCCGGTTCGGCCAGTCCGGTCCACTCGGAGCCGGCGGCGAGGACCCGGCGGCCGCTTCATCCCGGCCTGCAGAGCTTCGCGGAGCCCACGCTCCTCCTCGCGGTCTCCGGAGCCTGGTGCCCGGCTTGGCCGCCTTGCAGGAGCCGGAACGCGGCCGAGGTAAGCTGGGGAGCCGGCGGGTGGGGAGTGCCGCTCGGGGTCCCACTGCGGCCGGGCCTGGGCTCGGGGAGGCTGGTCCGCTGTCCGCCCTGCACCCCGCTGCGCGCCCTGGCCTGGAGACGAGGCCCAGGCTCGGAAGGAGCGCTGGCTTCTGGGGAGAGGGTGAGCGAGGACGCGACGGTCTACAGCCCCACTCCATGCTGCATCACCACCCAAGTCATCCCGTGGGCGCGTCAGTGTGCTGCCAGTTCCTGCGGGAATGCACATCCCGGGGCTCTGAAAGTTTGTTTGTTCCACCCCGCCCCCCCCCCCCCCAAACACGCCTTCCATTCTTCCCATATCTCGGTTGTCTCTGTTTTCTTTGAAAGCATTCGGGTTGAAATAGAATAAAATTGGCCCTGGCTCACTCGTGCCCCTGTCACCTAGCGGCGTTCAGAACTTGGCGACAATGCCAGTCTGTGGGAAGCTGGTGTCTGCGCTGCCCTCCTTTTGTTAGAGCAGGAGCCTGATGCTGTACACAGCAGTGACAAGTCTCTCCATTCTGGCTAGTGGAGAAGGAAGAGGAGATAACTTTGGTTTATTACTTCCCAAAGTGGGAATAAAGCCACCTGACGCCTACTTTTTAACCCTTTCAAGTTGCTATTCAGATTTATTGACCGGCACCCCTCACTCCTCTATCCCCTTCCAAGTAACAACAGGCATTCTTGCCTGCCTGAGATTCAGGCAGGCTCTGGGTTTCCTCCCAACAGCCAAGTTATGTCCTGTGCAAATCTGGCGCACATCTGTGACAACAGTGCATGGCTGGCTTGTGAGGACTGCTGAGTCTATTTTTGCAGGGAGGACTATGATAGCAGAATCAGCATTTTTTTCTGTATGAATAATATGACTTCCATTTTCATTTCCTCTGTTAGTGTGAAAGAATTACTTAGCATCCACCATCCTAAGTCATGTGATGGTACTTGTGTTATTTGTATTCATTTTGTGGCATTGAGAACTAGTCATTATTAAGCATAGTTATTTTAAGATAAGGGCCAATTGGTGGTAACATGCTGTTGATTTATCCCTTTACATTTAATCTGTGACATTTCTTAAATTATTCACCTTAAAACTGTGAATTGAACATGGGGTGGCATTACTTCTTGATCCTGAAAATCTGCAAAGGCCTTAACATAGGGCCTGGAAGACAGTACTAGAGAAATGGTAGCTATTTTTATTTTTGATCCGTGTTTTTGCTGTTCACAAAAAAAAGGTTCTTTTGTTTGTTTTCATCCCAGATCTTTTAAGGCATGGTCTATTTTGAGTCTGTGATTTAACTTTAGGTCAGAATGGAGGTTGGGTTGTTTTCGTGAGACTGACAAGCTGCTGACTGTGTATCCTCAGTGGCTGGGAATGCGGGGATTTGGTATTTGGCGGGTCTATGGAACTCACTGTCTCTAAAGGCCTGATTGTCCATGAAGGATTTAAAGAGAAGGGGTTAAACAGAAGTTCTCTGCTGTGAACCTTGTCTTTAAATCACCGCTTCTTTGGGTTTCGAACACTACTTTGAGCTTCTAGTTGGAAAACTCACATTGGTTATAGCAGGTAGTTAACAATGTCCGTGCCTGTCATTAATGAAAGATGAATGTATTTGGTGTGTGGTCAGCCCCTCAGGACATGCTATAACTCTAGCGTTAAAGCTGTGGGATCGGCATCTGTAGATGAAATGGTTGAGAAAAAAGCAAATCTACCTGCTTGCCATGCTCAGTAGCCAAAAGGTTACAACTCAGATATTTTATGTAATAGTCAGGTAGCTGTCAGCTTACCTTCTGTCCCTACCATTGACTTTGAAGTGACAGTCCTTTTCATTCTTCAGTGTTTAGGAACAGAAAGGCTTTTGCATGGAGTCTTGGGTTCTCCAGAAGCTGAGCTTCTGTAGGTGCAGCCCAGCGACAGAAGGTGGTGCTGTGGGGAACGCTGGTAGCTCAGCCGCAGTACAGGTATACTTAAAGGAAATCCTGGATTGATTAATCTGCACCAGTGCCTGGCAGCTGTGAGCAAACCCACGATAAAGACACCAGTCAGCACTAGTGTTAGGAATGACATGGATTCTTAAGTTTCCTCTTTGTGTTTTTAACATATTTTTTTGCACGGGGAGGGGCTTTACATGGAGAATGTTTTCCCTTTTGAGAGTCCTATCATGTTCTAGATGCTCAATGAACATTGTTTATGAAAAAATACTAGCTGTATTCCTCACTTTTATTTTTCCATGTTAGAGTTAGGTGGACTAATTCAAGAGCCTCTCTAGCTAACCTGGACTTTTTCTCTTACCAATGTAGACTTTCAACACAGAGAAACATATGGTAAGGAACCTAACAGCCTCTTGGATTTCTTTAGGGAAACCTGTCTTAGACTCTGCTCCCCTGCTTGTTTTTTGTTGCTTCTTGTCCTTTTCCTGGCTCCTGGTATGTTGCAATGAAAATTGCTATTCAAGGTGAAGACTGAATTTGTTCTATGTTGTGTGGGCACCCAGGCTAGGAAGGAAGGAAGTGTACTCAGCTAAGGGTTTTCTGGCTTATAATCAGTTACCTCTGAAAGCCAGACCTGTGAGTAGCATATCTCTCGGCTTCCTCTTACTCCTCTGACAGTAGTTTTGCTGTTATCTGCTTTTTCTGGGTGAATTTAGTGTCTTAGTCTGACTCCTAGTTAAGAAGTAGCAAGATGTGTACATAAGTACCAGAGCCCAGGGTCTTTTCCAGTGAGGAAAAGCTTTCCCTCCTTTCATCTGCTTGAGCTGACTGCTCTCCTCTTCCAGGATTTGATATCAGCAAATCTCATCACTCAGTGATCGGATTTGGATTTTCTGGGTAGTGCTTGATCATCACACAAACAACCCAAAACTGGGGAAAATTGAGCTTTTTTTGTTTCTCCCTCTGAAGAACCTTATAATGTGTTGCAAAGATCACTTGTTTCTGGAGTTGAGAAGGATGGCAGTTGAATGTCTTTGAATTAGATAAAAGGCTAATAATAATAAATATGGCTTAGACATTGAGGCAGTGAAACGTGTTGGGTCTATTTGGGGCTTTTGCTCATGACAGCCCCAGCTCTGAGTTTAGTATTGTGACCTCCCTTCCTTCAGTGGGTTTGTTTACTGGGGTCACTTTCATCTGCTAGGTAGGACCGTGATGGTTGAGCAGATCCCTCCTCTGTTTCCAGGCGCTGCTTGTTTTGTTGGACCATTGAGGTAGAGTATAAACTTAAAAAAAAAAAAAACAACCAAACAAACAAAAAACACATGGGATGGTGTTTCTGAGTTGACCTCCCAACAGAAATACAACTAGTAATGTAAACAAGTGGTCCTCTAGAAGCCCTGAAAAGAGCAGCTGACTCAGGCACAGGACTGTCCCCAGAGCTTGATGGATCCGTGATTCTGGGCAATGAAAGTTCTGATACAGGATAATGGACATGAGAGAATTGAAGGATGGCTGTGGGGATGGACTTGTTCATCGTCTGTAGCACCTATGGTGATAATTAATGGGCCAACCTTTTCCACTCTGCCACAGTCCTTTTTCATCTTGTTTGTAGACAGCCTGTGCAGGTTTCTTAATTATTATTTCCTGATGTAAAATTAATAAACTTGACCATGCATTTGTTTATGTTGACACCTTTGGTTTCTTCCTGTGTATAAGGGGAAGGGCCTGGGTGGAATTTTAATCTTTTTCATATGATGCAGTTTGTCACAATAGGAGACTACATAAGCATCAACCCCCACAAACCCCCACACCCCTGCCCAGTTTAAAAGTTAGTAGCCCAATAGATCACTTCTTCCCCCCTCCCAGCATTGTCAGTGAAAAAACAGGGAGGGAGGGCATGTGCAGGACAACACAATTTTCAACTGGTACTGGATTTTAAAATTGTAAACATTTTGGATGCAGGTCCAGAGGAAAACACCTCAGCCCGAGGAAACTGTGTCATTTAGCAGACAGGTTTCTGGAGAAATAGTAAGAATTCCATAGTGTGTTTTGTGCTCCAGGCCAAGATCAATGTGGTTTGAAATTGTCCAGTTTCAGATAAGGTCTTTAAAAACAGTCCTAAGCACATGGGATTTTAGGTTTTTGTGTTGTAGTGAAAAGCAGGTTTTTCTCCCGCTCACTGACACTGGAAGTTTTTTTCATCATTTTATATATCTTTTTAAAGAAGAATCTTGGGTAATACTTCAAAGTGATCATTCTTGCCAGTGGTGCTTTGGTCCCAAAACCTGGAACTTAGTAAAATCTTAAAAAAAGAAGTAATTATGCAAAAGGATATAGTTAATACTTTGTCCTATCATGGTTAATATATTAAAAATTATTTGCAGAGGATTTATTATGTGTCAGAATTTTAAAAATAAACACTAGCCAAGAAAAGATGTGGTCCCTGCCTGTTCATGGCTTGTATTAATTGTTTTTCCTTTAACTGTGAGTCCTGTAGCTACATATGATTCAGTATCTGACAAAAGCAACTTAAAGGAAAAGACTTTATTTTGACTCACAGTTCCTAGGAAATCACAGAGGCAGGAGCATGAGACATTACAGCTACAGTCAGGAAGCAGCAGGAGATGGCTGTTTCTGCCCAGCCAGTTTTTTGTTTTTATATAGCCCAGGATGGAAGCCTAGGGAGTAGTGCTGCCCAGTCTGGGAGCAGGTCTTCTCACCTCATCTAACCTAAAATCAAGAGCATCCTTCACAGTCATGTTCAGAGGCTAACCTCACCTAAATAAGCCCTTCCTTATCTGTGTGATTGACAAGTGATTTCAGGCCCTGTCACATTGACAATCAAAACTAAACTCATAAGGCTTTAGAGTGCAATGTGGGGAAACAGATAAGGAATTAACTCAACCTTTCTAATGCTGCGATGACAATTCCTCATGTTGTGGTGACCCCAACCATAAAATTACTTCTGCTGCTAATTCACAACTGTAATTTTGTTACTGTTATGAATCATAATATAAATATCTGTTGTGTCACCCTCCCCCCCCAAAGGGTCTACAACCCATGAAAGTGGCTGAATTAAATGAATATACAAAAACCTAACCTAAAGGAATACCAAGTGCAATTGAGAATGGGGAAGACTTCCCACTGGGGTTGGGTGATTTTGGTGTCCTGGAGGTGTCTTGGAGTGAGAGAGAACTTAGTGAGTGCTGAGAGTTAGTTAAAAACAAAACAAAACAAAAACAAGGCAACATTTGAAGGGTGTTTGACAATAGGGATGGCTTATGCAAATGCCCCTTGCAAACAGAACTTCTACCTTTGTAACAAGAGACAAAGGCCAGGTCAACTGTTGGCCTTGCAGACCACCTCAGGTGTATCCTCCACTTAACTCTGCATGGTTGGAGCTGGTGGATTGTTCTGAAGAGGACCTGGCTTTAATTTGCAGATTTGGAAACTCATTTGTGGAGAGAAGCCCTGACAGTGGATCTCTGGAGAAAAGCGGAAGCAGGAAGCCATTACAAGGTACTGCGGTGGGGAGGGGCAGTGTTTGTTAGAGTAGAAGACAGCAGAGAATGTGAAGGAGCCTGGAGTCTGTGGGATTCTGGTTTTTCCCCCTTGCCTAACACATCTGACTTTGAGATATATCATCATTTTCCATGTCACTGGGATAGAACTACGGTGTCACTTGGACCAGGACACAGCACCAGCTATGGTGTGGATCCTGACTTCAGGTCATGAAACAGGAAAATAGATCTGCTGTGTGATCATGCACATCAAGCCTCGAGGGCCTGCTGACCTGTGTCTTGTTGTCTGTCCCTGGCTGAAGTGAGTTAAGTGCGGTGTTTGAGGGAACCACGGGGAGAAAGGTCAGGTGTGGAGGAATGACCTGCCTCCTACTCAGGGACGGCTGCAGACAACTGCACCAGGTTTAAAGACTCTTCAGTGTGCTTCACAAGCACATGAGGGAGATATGCATTGCATTTACGTGCACATGCAGTCTAGTTTGTTGGTATCACAGAGACCAGACTTTCTGGGAATGGCAGATTCGCCATGTTTCAGTGGGTTCAGACTCTCGTGTGTGTTTGGGCCCTGAAAGGACCTGGGAGATCCACACTGTTCCTCTGACATATATCACTGGGTAGGCTGAGGCCCTGGGAATCCCAGGTCAAAATGTACTTGTTGCCATTGAGTAGGTAGGTTCCTTGAGAAGAGGGGCGGGTCTCCCAGTCTAGTCAGTATGGGGGTACAGACTGGCTCTCTGAAGCCTAGTTCTGCAGTGGCTTGTGGGAGAGTAAGGCTTGTTTGGTCTTTGAGCTGAATGTCACCTAAGGTCTTAGCTACTTCTTACAGATACTTTATTGTTATATAATAAAAATCACAGGAGTTCGGGTGAGGTGCCAGAGTGATTAAGATCACTCACTGCAGGCTTAGTGTGGTAGAGGTCACCTTTAAACCTAGCACTGGGAAGGCAGAGGCAGGTGGATCCGTGTGAGGCCAGCCTAGTCTACGCAGCAAGTCCAGGACAGCCAGGGCTGCAAGAAACCATGTCTCAAAAAAGCAAAAAAAAAAAAAAAAAAAGAAAGAGAGAAAGAAAAGAGGTCCTGAGCTGGGTTCCTAGCACACCAGTCATATGACCTGTAATTCCAATTTCAGGAGATCTGACTCCCTCTTTTTACTTCTATATGGGCATGCACACATGCATCCACAGAAATATACACATATACCCATTAATAAAAAATAATAAAAAATTGAGAAAGCAATGGGAGTAAAGGTAGTAGGATGTGTCACCTGTGTGAAAGTGGCTAGTGCATATGAAACTCCCCCAGCTGCCTAACACAGCGGAACCATTGCATTCTCTTCCACCTTGACACTGGGCAGACAGACTCTGTTAGCTGCTGCTCTGGACAACGAATTATTCTCCCAGTTCTTACTTGGTTGTTTCTGGTCACTTTGGGTATTGTACCTCATTACTGTGACCTGTTGGTGCTTTGTTAAATACTGTCTACAGCTTTCAAAAGTAAATCATACTTTTAGAAATAACACTTGGGTAGTCTCTAAGCTTTTAGTCTTTCACAGTGCTTGCTTGTTGCTTGTTGCATACTCTCTGTGTGAAGTTTGGTAAATAAAACACAGAGTTCAGATCCTGTGTAAACGCCCTGTATTGGATGTACCTGCACATTTGCTCACCACACACATGTAACTACATTAGTCATCTTTCTCTCCTTGGCTTACCAAGGGCCGCCATTCCCACTCTTGTCAAAAACAGTTTGAGTTGCAGACACTCCCGTAGCATGCAGAGGCCCTGGGTGCTACTCACACATAGTACTGCAGAAGTGATGAATAGTAGACTTTTGGAAGTTGGGCACTCAGTAAATGGGGAGTCATGGCAAATGATGACAGGATAGTATGTGTATTTTCACTGTGTAAAGGGAACATTGTTGAGCTGGGAGGCTCTTTGTAGATCTGGCTGTGATTTGTGAATTTAAAGGTCCTTTTAATCCCTCACTGCTCCCTGTTCTTTCACATGATCATTAATTGGACTGCTGTGTTTTTCTTCCTAATCAAACATTCATTCTCATTCTTGTTCTTCCTAATCAAACATTCGTTCTTGTTTGGTGACCAAGAACGAATGAGAGAAATGACCACTCGTTCCTAGATGACTGGCTGGCTGCAGATTCTCTCCAGTGCTGGTTGACTCCAGCATTGTTGCATACTTGGCTCCTAGGTCTATGGGATGCAGCCTGACACCTTAGGTTTGCCCAGCTGGGCAGACAGAGACAGAGAGAGACAGGGAGAGAGGCAGAGGGACAGAGAGAGAGAGGGAGAGTGATTATGTCCTGTGTTCAATATGAGCATCACATCACATGCTGCATTTTTTTTCCTGGGTGGAAGTGCCTCAGCCCTTACAGCACAGTTGGAGCATGAAGTTCACTCTAACTCATGTGACTTTTCTTCCTTGCTTGTCTGATTTCTCTTGCAGGTTTTTCTCCTTTCAGCATTCACTCACCCAGGACTGGGCTGTTTTGCTTGTTAATCCCCAATTGCTGTTTTCCCTGAGGGTTTTCTGGGGCCACCTCTCCACATGAAGCATTCTGAGCCTTAGGTATGGAGAGTCAGCAATAAAGAAACCACAGCGTAGGGCCTTTTAATTAAGCGCACCAACACAGCAACAAATCTTCATATGTTTTGTGTCTGAAATACTTAAGTATCTTCATCTTCCAGTTTCTCGTTTTATCTGAGAGCACTAATGCATGTGCCTTGCTGTGGTCAGGGCTCTAAAGGAAGGCAGAGCCAACTTCAAAAGCATTATAAGGACCCATGTGATCAGGCAGTGCTGAGATAGCTCATGGTCTGTTTTCTACAAGCTGGGGAGACAAGGGCACCCAACAGGGTGGATTCCAGACCAAGGTCAGGCAAACAGATGGCTCAGCTCAAGCAGCCAGGAAGCCAGGGAACTGGGAAGAGTATGAATGAATTAATGTTTCGCACCTTTTTCTGTGTGGTTGTAGAATGCCCACCCACTTTGTGGTAGGCCAACGGCTGTATTTAGCCTACCAATTCAGTAATAACCTCTTCTGAAAACTCAGGCACAGTTGACACTAATATTGAGCCAAAAAATAGCTGGACACCTGTCGCGTCGACCTCGACCAGCAAGAACGAAAGGGCTCCATGGGGCCCTGTAGAATCTTAGTTAAGTTCCCACTCACCTCCCCTTTGTTAGGAAGGGATTTTCAAGCCTTGATAGCTGTCTGGTTTATTTGTTCATAAACCTGATTGGGATATCCTGTCTGCTGGTTGGCAAATCTCCCCTGCCCAAGCAGCATATCTCTATCCCAGGCTGGATTTCCATTTCTCTGATTAATGGCTGCTTGTTCAGTGGCATACTCAATCAAGAAAGCTTTCCAGTCTAAGTATTGCCCTGGACTTAAGCAGGCGTGGGCCAGGCCACTCCAGTCACTCGGGGTCATACAATGTCTGCTTAATGTTTCTACTTGAGCCAATGTAAAAGAAGCAGTAATGCCATAGGTACGAACTGACTCTGCAAGGGATTTAATTACTTTAAAATCAAGCGGTTCCTCGTACCTGTTACCTTGTGGATCTTGGTATACCGGATAGGCAAACTGTAATTCTGTTCTTACTTGTGTCCACATCCCCGGGCGGAAAGATCTCCCTACTTTCAGGGACTGAACAGGCTGATCTATCTGAACGGCTTCTGGGTATGGAGGGGGAGTTGAAGGCGCCGCTGCAACGGCTTCACTTACACCGACCGCCGCCAACGTGGCTGAAGGCGCCGCGGCAACGGCTTTACTTACACTGACTGCCGCCAATGTGTCTTTCTCTTTTACCCTTTTCTTTTCCCTTTTTCTAATAGCAGTCCTCTCCAACTGTTCTATTAGAGCGTGTAGCTCCCCTTCAGAATCCGTGCCCTCTGAGTCCTCAAAATCTCTAAAATCTCTAAGATCGGGATAGAGAGGGACCTTCTTTTTGCTTCCCTTTTCACTGACTGCCTGCTCAGATCTTTCGCCTTTTTTGCTTCCCTTTTCACTGTCTGCCTGCTCAGATCTTTCCCCTTGCAGCAGTTCCAAGGCTGATTCTCCCTCCTTGATTGCTTTACAGCATCTCTGATCTTCTAAACAACTCCTCACCATCTTCCAAACCGGTCTTACTCCATGCTTCAGAGCACCTTGCTCCCAAGCAAAGTCCAAGTCCCTGCCTAATTTGTCCCAGCAGGATACTGTAAGATTCCCGGACACCGCAAACCACGGAGTCGCATTCATTCAAAAATCTTTCTAGGGTCGACTTGTCAAGTTTCAATTTCCTAGCTAAAAGTAGCTCCTGAAGAGCCAGAAAAATTGGATGTGACTGAGACGATCCCATGATTAAAAATTTACTTTCGGTTTGCAGTTTCCCGTGAAACTTTACCTTTAGTTCGCAACTTCCCGCAAAACTTTACCTTTAGTTCACAATTTCCGCGAAACTTTATTGTCCCAATTTATCCCGGGAACTTACCAGTGCACTGCCCCTGACTGCAGGAGTTCTGAGTCTTTTCTGGGTCCCCGTACGGGCCACCACTTGTCGCATCGACCTCGACCAGCAAGAACGACGCAACTCGCAAAAGCTCTTCTCAAGCAGTTTATTCAGGTCCCTTGAAAACAGTCTTCCGAATGAATCGGGCAGACCCAACCCACAGGCTAAATACTATATGAACAGCCAATCAAGTAAAGCCACGTAGTGCTATCTTACAGGCCCACGTATGCGGAAGCAAGCCAGATCAGCGGTCTTAACCAAATATGGACTTGTTTACCACCAAGAGCGCTCACCATCGGGCTGGTGGAAGGCGGAAACCGGCGCCATCTTTAGGGCGCGGCACGTTGCAGCTCTCTACAGACACCCTGTAGGTCATTTAGATTGGCTTGTAACCTTAGCTCTCATGTACCTGTGGCATGATCAATGTGCCTCACTAATTAGGTGAATGTTCTTAAATCATTCTGGGAAGATAATGGTTTTCTCAGTGGGTAGTGTGTTGAAACGAGCTGACCAAGTCTTGGTCCTTTGTAGAACCTTAAGTACCAGCACATCTGCCATAAACTCAGTTGATGACTGTATCTTACAGAGCTGCCTGCAGTTGATGGCGGTATCTTACATAGCAGCTTTCCTTCTGTGTGGCTGTTTTGTTTGGCTTGGTTTCGTTTTGTGTTTGAGACAGGGTTTCTCTGTGTAGCCTTGGCTGTCCTGGAACTCACTCTGTAGACCAGACAGACTGGCCTTGAAATCAGAGATCTGCCTGCCTCTGCCTCTTGAGTGTTGGGATTAAAAGTGTGTGCCACCACCCTCTGCTAATATGTGTCTGTTCTGTAAGACAGAAGTTTATCAGGGTACACATATTTTTGTCTAGTATAGATTGTCTGACAAAGGAAAAGAGCGTGTCATTGTTACCCTTCTCTCTATTCTACAAGGGGTGTGCAGTGATTGATGATCATGGTCACAAATTGGTATCAGTTCCATATAGACCAGGTGTCTGTCCATTTCATGGTTAATGCTTAACATTGCTTCCATTCAAGTTTAAGGTATAAAGGCAGTTTTACATAATTATACTTGGTTTGTAGTTTTTATTCTCATTTGTTTTTGAGATTTAAAGCAGAGAGGGAAGTGTTTTGGAACTTATAACTGTACATTATCTGATTTCAACAGCAAATAGGTTTGCGCTTATGGCAAACCTATTTTTAATCTCATGTGGGAAGTGCCACAAAGGAAGCAGGTGCGTTTAGTATTTTTTCAGTATTACTCAGTTAAAAGCATTTGATTGTTTATGACTGACTTATTCCTCCTCAAGTCCATCTAAAAAAAAATAATAAATACAAAAAATGAGGCAGGCCTTTACAATTTCATATATGTTCCTGGCACTGTACATCACATTAGAATTGCTACACTTGATATATTCTTTGCTTTTAATCCCCAAAGTGCTACTATTGGGGAGCTCTGAGATGTAATTAAGTCAGGAGGGAGGAGGATCCCACTGATGGTATTAGTGCCCTCCTAAAAGAGCCAGAGAGAGAGAGAGAGCCTGTATCTTCCTGCTCTTGAGGATATCATGGTAAGGTATCATATATGACCCAAGAAGTAGATCCTTACCAGACAACAGATCTGAAGACACCTTGACCCTGGACTTCTAATCTCCAGACCATGAGAAATAAATTTCTGTTTATAAGCCACTCCGTTTAGGGTATTTTATAAAATGCTCTCTGTTATGGTAGCAGCCTAGGTGGCTTAAGGCTGCCTTCTTAGAAGAAAAAGTAATTCAAACAAAATATTGTGTCAGAATGCATGTTTCCTCTGCATTTTGATGTGTAAAGCAATAGATGGTTTATTTGGCAAATGAGAGATGCTCCTGAAACCTGAGGCAGCACATATGGCAACAGCACTTTGTGCTCAGAGAGTTTTCAGTGGATTAGCTGCATCTCTGGAGACTTGGGAAACCCACAGTGCTGGATAGTTTTTGCCAATGTTAAACAACCTAGAACAACCTTGGAAGAGGAATTCCTCTCAACTGAGGAATTACCTCCACTAGATTGGCCTATGAAGGTGTTTGTGGGACATTGCTTGACTAAGTTATGTAGGAGGGCACATCCCTCTGTAGGATGCCAGCCCTGGGCAGGTAGTCCTGGGCTGAATTTCAAACCTAGCTGAGCAAGTCATGGAAAGCCAACCAGAAACACCATTCCTTACTGGGCTCAGCTTCATTTCCTGTTTTGGCTTCCCTTGAGGATGAATTGTAACCTGTTGCAACCAGTTGTAACCAAACAAACCCTTTGATTGCCCAAGTTGCTTTTGATGATAATTGTTTATCAAAGTGACAAGAAACTAAGGCACTTTCCCTAAAAAAGGATGAGTTCTTCCCCACAACTGAGCCAGTTTCCCACCAGGCATGTACCCATGAGCCAGGGCATCAGCCTGCAGGTTGAGGACAGGTCAGACTCCTCAGATGTTTTTTTGTCATGCTTTGGGAGTTCACTGGAAACTGAGAACCCTTGGATCCCTCACCTGTGTCCACCTTCTGACTCCCCCTGAACCCTGACATTTCTGTCCTTCCTGAGACTTTTCTGCTTTTTGGGGGGGGTATCCTCGTCTTAACTTCTGCCTTGGAAATCTTTCCCGTTCTTATCTTCCTGCCTCTGCTGTAGTCACATCTGAGTTAGCTGAGATACCAGCCAGTCATGTTTTCAGGCTACTCAAAACCCTGGCTACTGTGCTTAGAACAAAGTATCGTGTGCTTTTGTGGGTCTTCCCTGGGTTGGCCCCTGCATCTGCAACCCCCTCTCTAACCATCTTAGCCCCCAAATCTGCTCTTTCATTGGCCTGAAGTTCATTTTACTTCTTTTCTGTTTTATGCTCCCTGGTCATTCTAAAAGCCTTCTGTTATGATGTCTTCAGTCTAATATTCTTTGATCTTCTGTGTTCTGAATAAAAAGGAAGCAGTCATATCTTCATGATGCTTGAGAAGCCCAAATGCAGGGGCATACAGTACAGTCTGGCCTGGCAATAAACAGAGGATGTCAGTCATAATGGACCAGCTGAGTCTGCTGACCATCTGTTTCAGAGTTAAGTCTCTGTGGCTGTGTGAATGAGCCTTATCTACAGGTCATGGTGAGTAATTGCTCAGGTGCTGGAGGAGTTTGCAGTTGAGAATGAGGTACTACATCCTGAAAGATTATGGAGGACAGAAGATTAGTTGTAGTGGAGGTAGATTTCAGGAAGCACCAACATCTTACACTTCTGCTGGCTGCAATAGGGACACTGGAGGAGGAAGGGCACTGGCCACCTGGTCACTGGGCACTGAAAATGTTGCTGTCCTGAACTGAGATATCCTGTAAGTGTGAAAATAAACTCAGGTTTGAAGATCTCATTTGAAAAAAGAATGCAAAATAGTTACTATCACTTTTTATACTAGTCATTTGCTGAAGTGATAATTTTCTTAGATTTCTTAGGCTAAAGTCATAATACTGCCCATTACTTGTTTCTGTTTTATTTTTTCTTATGGCTATAGGAAAACCCAAGACACTATGTGCTTCACAACTGTGGCTTGCTAGTTCCCCTGAGTACTGCCATGCAAGATTCTGCAATTCCTTGACTCCGGGTTCTTGGCAGAACTCTGCTAAGCAGATGGCCGGGTACTAGCAGAAGGGAAAGTAGTAGTGACTGAGGCCAGGAATGGTCTCCCTAAGCACAAACTACGCCAAGCTGACTTGATGCCTCTTCTCTTTTCCCCATAAGGTTACTGGGTTAGATAAGGAGGACTGCATAGCTTTGCATTTGAGTTTCTATAGTTCACTGGACTTTCTCGGTGTTGTTTTCACACATTCAGCGTTCCTCAGTTCCCTCCTAAATCCGAACATTCTGAAATCCAACCACTTTCGGAATCCATTCCTTCAGTTTGAGCTTTTGAAGCATCCTAGCCCCTAAGATGCTCTCAGTCAAACTTGTGCAAATGGCCTGAAATCTGAAAAGAAAAATATCACCTGGCAACATCGGGATTTTTTGTAGGTGTTGGGAAAGCTAGCTCTCAAGAATCCAACCGTGGGTCTTCAGCTGTGGTCCTGCTTAGATAGCACAGGCATTTGTACAGAGAGATAAGACATCTTTACGTTGTTTAGGAGATGGCAGTGCTCTGTGGAGTCCTGCTGGGAAGGGTCTTCCCTTTTCTTGTGTCTGAGGGCTCATGTACTTGAGCTTGCTGTGATGGAGTGGCTCTCACAGGCCCAGACTTTTGGTCTGCCTGTACTGCCCCCTCCCTTAACCCCACTTACCCCAACTTCTCTGTTGAGTGGCCCTCACATTGGTGTCCTTAAAGCATCTGTTTTCTTAGAGGCTGTGTTTGGAATTAATGTTCTGTCTCTGGGCGTGAGGCTGGCTGGTCTATACTTACAGCAGAGATTTCTTTCATTCAAGTTCCTGCTGTTATAGTAATGGAAGGAAGTGCCAAAACCATTGTAATAGCATGGTGGGGTGTGTGTGTGTGAGAGAGAGAGAGATACCTGTCCTTAGGCCCACATGGGCTTATTGTGGTGCAGGATGAGTGCTGTGCCAACAACTCTCTTTAGGAGCTGCTTCAGCCTGGGACTTTATAGGCTGAGTCAATAGTAATTTGCTATTCCAAAAGGCTCTTGTAGGTAGTGGAATTGTGAAATGTATGTCCTCTAAATTACTGAGCCATAATCCATGAGGGAGAATGATGGGGAGGCAGTTTTCAGCCAAATGTGAGGTCAGAGGAGCTCAGTCCGAATTGAACTGCTGTGCAAAGGGGACTGGCTTGGTGCAGGAAAGTTTGAGCATCCAGTGTAGTAGACAGTCATCTTTCTATCCTGCATTCTTAGGCTGACACTGTAGCATCCTGGTACCTGTTGTCTTTGCCCATTCCCTATAGAGGCTGCTTTGTTTCTAACACATCTTTCCTACTTCTCATTGTGGGATGATGCCATCAGGCCTTGGAGGCTCTGTGCCTGTTTCACGGTAGAATTAACGGAGGAGTCTATTCAGAGCACTCTCAGGGGCTCACTGTTGTGAAATAAGGTCACTTCTCCCTTTAACACCACTGCCAACTGATAAACACGTAGAAGCAAACTGCAGGAGGGGTGAAGCTGTTACCTTCCATTCTGGGACACCTCTTCCTGTTCTGTGATTGCTACTGGACCATGGACCTCCTGTGAATGGGGATTGACTGACTGTGCATTAAGGTCCTGGTGCCTGCGGGGAAGTGTTACAGTCTGCCTTCTGTTCTCTGGTTTGGAGGAGGCACTATCAGAAAGAGCTAAAGTGGCAGGACAGATACCAGTGCTCTGGGCGAAGGCTGTTCAAGGTAACCTGCCTTGTGGTCTGAACTGTCAGCCCGTTAGAAGCACAAGGTTTTGTGTAGTGACCTCCTTTTGGAGTAGGGCTGCTGGGATTGCAGAGGAACCTCTCTAGTACACGTACATACAGGTTGCTGTAGGAAGCCTCCAGCAAGCAAGCGTTTTGTACTGTCGTTCAGTGTTACTTGGAGGGTTGTTCAAACACAGACCTGCTGATCTCTCCCAGTTTCTGACTCTTGGGATTTCCCATATCTTTGCTGGTGATTCTAAAGTGGCCTGATGAAATCTTACTTGCTAGAGGTGCCAGTGCTGAAACTGGGGTGACAAGTGCGTTCAGTTTGGGAGCTCTCACAGGGAGGAGGGGGTCTGAAGGTGGTTGGCCTGGATGAAAATATTGCAGGAAACATGTGGATAGTAGAGCCCCTGCCAGGCCTGGAGCCCTGTGATGAATTCTTCAGCCTTCTCATCAAGAGCTCCCAATGCAGCCTCCATATTCCTTAGTAGGCATGTGTATGTGTAAGTATGTATGTATGTATGTATGTATGTATGTATGTATGTGTGTATGCATGCATGTGTGTGATTGTGTATGTGTGTATATATGTATGTATGTGTGTGTATATGTATGTGTGTGTGTATATGTATGCATGAAAATACTTTTTTTAATTTTTTCCTTTATTTTTTATTTCTTCAAGTTACATCTCAATCGCAGTCCCCTCCCTATTCCCCCTCCAGTCCCACCCTCCCACCCTCAACCCCCCATCCTCTTCCCTTTTTTTTTTTCTTTTAAGTTTAAGGTATATCTTATTTCCCCCTACTGTTTCCCCTTTCAGTCCAACAAATGGCTCTTTCTCTTATAATAATAAATACAATACAGTACAACAGAGGTAATTAGGCCACAGTTATGAGGGTTATTTGGCTTAACGTACATTCCCAATGTCCAGTCCATATGTATTAGGCACCTGACTTTAACATTCTACTATCTAACCATCTTCATGAGTTTAAAGTTCTATATCTGACTCAACATTCATACTAATTGCAACACAATTTTAAAAGTATCTTCTTAGATGTATAACACTCTCTTGACTCCTAAACAACTCAAAATTTAATTATGAGACTCTAGCTATCTGTTCTTCAATCACCTCAGAGACCTGAGAGGGATAAATATATCTGATTTTATAGGAAGTACAGGGTCTGCAGCTTCCCAAACTAAGAAATGACATACCTGTGGCTGCCTGGACAGTTCCCATTTTCTCTCCATACATTACAGCATCGCTCTTCAGTCATTTGGCCCCGCTTCTCTGACAGACATTGATTGTAGAGCAGGGGTTATGAAGGACTTACCTACCCTGTCTTGGCAGAGCTAGGCTATGAAAATACTTTTTTTGAGACAGAGCCTTGCGCAGTAGCCCAGGTTTGAGTGAAATGTTCTGTTTAGCCCAAGTTGACCTCTAAGTTGTGATCCTTTTGCCTCTGCGTCCCCAGTGCTGGGATGACAGCCTATCCCACCACCTTGGTACTGTATGTTCCCCCATATATAATAGAATGATTCTTCTTAGTAAGTGGGATTTTGCAGAAACTTTGTACTTGTCTTTAGTCTATGTAGGTTCTCACAGTTAAAACACAGGGTCAGTTATGATTTTCTCTTGGGGATGTCATTTGCTGAGCACATTAGATGCCCAGAAGTAAACCCCTTATCCTCATTTTCCATTTTACAAGAAAATATATTTGTGGTATATGCTACTTTAATAAAGTATTTTTAACTGTTAACAAGAAAATTAAACCTATGAAAGTCTAGCCTTTTTCTTAGGATTTAAATTTTTTTTTTAGTTGACAAATTGATATTTTTATTTTCAGAAAGTGTAGGTGGGTTTTACTTTAAGATAGATACATTAAATTTATATACTTAAAATATTTTTTCTTATTCCAGCAAAAGTTAATTTAGATACTATTGTTTTATTTATTTATTTATTTTGAGACAGGGTTTCTTTGTGTAGCCCTGACTGTCTTGGAACTTGCTCTGTAAACCAGGCTGGGATTGAACCCACAGAGATACAGTACCTCTGCCTCCTGTTTGCTGGAATTAAATGTGTGTGCCACCACTGCCCAGCTTAGATACTGTTAAATTAATTAAATATGTGGAAATATATAACCATATCTGAACTTTGTCTCAGTTCCTTATGCCAAAAAGTCCTCAGTGGACCAAATCAAATCCCTTGCAAAATTATGAGAAATTCAAGTAGAGCTCTAATAGAATGCGTATTCTACAATTAAAATTAGTTTTATGTGGAAACCAATTTAACTCCCACAACATTGAACTATTTATTATTACACTATTAAACCCATTCTATTTTTATGGTTTAATTATGTAGTTGATCCATTTGATCTGACTGTCCCATACAACAAAACCAAGAGGAATATCTTTTAATCAGTGCTAGCATTTTAGAAGGCTGACTTCTTTTTGCTGAGTGTGGCTGGAAGGAAGTAGAACATTCCCAATGCCATTTTGATGAGGTTTGGTTGTTTTTGTAATCTGTGAAATAGATACTTTCAGATAAAAGATTTTACTGGGAAGAAAGAAAGCTAGAAGTTAAAGTAAAAACTTTATTATCTCCTGTTGCATAATGAAAGTCCTCACAGCCTAGATGGAGAAATGACCTTGATTCCCCTTTCCTTGTCGGTGGGGCCTCTAGAACTCAGCCTCGGGTTTCATACTAGGCTTCAGTAAAGGTGTTCCTGAGGTCGCTGGCATGCTCTACATGTGAAGTGGCCCAGAAAGGTAGCTAGAGTGCTGATGTCAGTGGTAGTGACAAAGAAACTCTTCTCCCCTTACCCCCTTTCTGGCATAGCTTGATCTGTCAGGTTACAGGCCAAATTTTTGACCCTGGATGAGCCTGGATGTGTGTCTTTCGTCATGTCCCAGATTGGTTAAACCCAGTGATGTGGTCCATAATATCATCTGTTGCAAATGCAAGCAATTCTCTAGTTGCTAATCATTCTTGTATCTGTGCACAGAAAGTGCCTCTCGATAAAGAAGACATCTATCTATGCAGCCAGAACTTTCCTTCCCTGTCTGCTGCCTCTCCCTTTCAAGCAAAAGATACAGTCTTTTGCTATTGTGGCATCTGACAAAAGCAGATGTGGGAGGAAGAGAGAGTTAACATTTCCAGCACTGAGTCTTCTTGTGAGTTGCCAGATGTCTGGATAAACATTGCTTTCATGATTCATCCAGCTTTCCCCAAATACAGTGGAAGCAGTCACACATGCGATAGATGTGGGGAGCCACTTCCCTCAGGAGTCTCAGTTTCTCACCAGCTTTTAAAAATGCAGCATATTGGTTAGGGCCAGCCACATGCCCAGATAAAAAGCTATTTTTTTCCTTCTTGAAAATGAGGTATAGTATGTTTAAAATCTGGCATGGCCTAACTCAAAGCCTGTCTTCCAGATATGACATGTAGGAACATTCTTGCCTGAGTCCAGGCCAGGGATGCATTTGGGGCATAAGGAAACTATAATACATACCCTTTCTTTACAGCAGGAACTGAGTTCTGCTTTCTGTGTACTGACTTGGGCATTTGCTTACAGTAGCCTTTGCCAAATCATCTGAACCTACTTTCTATTTATATTTAAATCTTCATAGTTAGGACTTTCAGGATCAGAATTTCTCATGAGGTAGGCACAGCAGCAACAGTACTACTCCCCAGCCAGTTAATAAGTGGGTATTTCTACTGGACATGAGACTTGCCATGACAGTTCCAACAGGAACATTCTTTCTATGCCTGTCCTATGGCGCAATAAAAATACATGGAGAGGAAAAACATAGGGAAGGCACAGCAGCAAGTGTGTAAGACAACTCTTCACTTTGCATCTGTAGCTAGGAAGCAAAGAGACCAATGTTGATGGTGACTGGCTTGCTTTCTCCTTTTCGTGCAACCCAGGACCCTAGCCCGTGCATTGGTGCTACCCAAATTTAGGGTGGGTCTTTCCATTTCAGTTAGCCTAATCTAGAAAAGGTCTCACAGACATACACGGGGCTGGTCTCCATGGTGATGCTAAATCCCATCAAGGTCACACTAATGAGTAACCACCATCACAGCAAATAGACTGCTCTTCCTTGTTGTTCACATAGGCCCCTCAATTGAATGACAAAAACAAATACACTACGAAGTGAATCCACACTGGCCTATACGTCACAGCACCGTGGCTCATCCAGGAAAGTATCTGTGATACAGGTGCCGCTTGCGTTCGTGAACACCCATGAATAGTGAGATTTCTAATCGCACAAAGAATATGCATGGGTTGTGTGTATATATTCTATATAAAATTAAATAAGAGATATTAAAACTATCTTGCTGGTATGCACATTATGCATTAATATTTATATTAATGTAAATATTAAAATATGTGCATGTCATTGTCTGAGTTTGGAATGGAGATCTGTCCCATTAGTAACCTGTGGATCTATCATTGAAAGACAGTGACACAAGACTCTCAGAAACCTGCTTCTCAGCCCTTCTGGACTTCATGAGTAGAAATGACCGTAATGACGCCAAACCTTCAAATGTATATTTGAATGAAGATACACTGTTCCCTCACACCGTGGTCCATAATAAACCCTTCCTTCCTTAAAAAAAAAAATACAGGTGCACCAAGGTGCTCTATAAAATCACCTGCTGTCCATATGTACAAGGTATGTGTGAAACATGAGTGCATCTCACATGTAGACACAACCTGGGTGTATGCACAGTTCTTGATATTCTACTCTTTTGCAAGATGCAGATGATAGCACTTCATTCTCAGTGTTCTGCAAGTACTAAATGAGTTGGTATATACAGAATACGCTGTCCCAGGCGCACAGTGCACACCCTGTGAAAGAAAACCTTTAGCAATAGTAATAAAATGCCAACAGAGTTATCATGATGTGTTTGTAAAAGGACAAATACCATAACCCCCTATGTGGTGAGAGCCCATTAGTAGGAGGGAAGAAGGCTGCAAGTTCAGTAATCCCATTGTCAGTTCATTAAATAATTGCCTGCATTTTAATCACAAAGATTCATTCGTAAAAGCTTTGGCTGTGACTGGCAATTGGAGTTAACAATTTCATTATATATTCCTAAGTCCTTCTTATCTTTCTTTTTTTTTTAAGTTATATAAAGGCAGGTTTATTGGATACAAGAGGAAAAGAGGAACAGCATGTGCATGCAGAGAGAGAGAGAGAGAGAGAGAGAGAGAGAGAGGAGAGAGTGGGGGAAGGAGTCGGAGAGGGGAGAGAAAGAGAGAGAAGCCCCCAAGATGTCCAGATTATATAGGTAGAGGCTTGTGGGGGTGGGGCATGCTGGGAGAACCTGGGACTCAGGCAGACCTAATATCCCAGACTTTTGTTGATAATAAATGAATAGGGGCAAAACATGGTCTGGATACTTCCTGCTGACATTGTGGGCGTCGGAATTGGGGGTGTGAGGGGGCAAAAGCTGGAATGTTGGTCATGTCCGGGAAGAGCAGGCTGTTTTACTTGCTGTCCAGGTTCTACATGACCATCTAGACATGAAGGCCACAGTTGGAGCAGTTTGTACTCTTGGTTGGAAATCTGCTGGAACAGATACATATTAGGGGCAGGAGGTAAAATTAAATAGCTAGGGTAAAAAAGTTTTAGGCCCATGGTCTTGGCAGTTGGGGTGGGCCCAAAACCAGGGAGGAGTGGCTCCACCCCCCAGGGATAGGCAGAAGTGGAAACAGGCTATACTTATCTGAGCCCATTTGACCTGTGGATTCCAGTGGATTCCCTGAGGCTTACAAGAATTTAGGTTTACAAAAAGATAAATTTTAGGAAGAAATAGCATGAGTAGTTATTATTGAGAACAATCATAAATAAAGGAACAGTTCTTTATATTGTAATATGAAGCCTGCTAGCAAGGACAAACTGCCAATCATCAATCCTATCAGAGATCTGAGGAGGATAATTACTGCAGGAATTATAAACCATCGGCCTATGTATGGTTTATTATGACAGAGGCTAACCTGTTACCCAGTAGGATTTCCTGTAAGGCTCCTATGTCCTTGGCTTCGTTGTGAGACAGGTCCCAGGGCAGCATTAGTCCTTAGCTGTCAGGCTGTGTCCAAACTTGAGACAGCTGTAGCCGGCGAGATGTGAATCCAAACATGAGCGAGCAACAACCATCGGTTAGGAGCAGCCCTGAGTCCGGACATTTGTTGGGAACGACCTCCACCAAGTCATGTCACCAGATGTTTTAAAAAATTACAATGCACTGTGGGAAAATGATCCAATCCAGGCCAAGTTAATTTATATAAAGGCAGGTTTATTGGATAAAGAGGAAAGAGAAACAGCATGCATATGCAGAGAGAGGAGAGAGAGTGGGGGAAGGAGGCAGAGAGGGGAGAGAAAGTGAGGGGAAGAGGAAGAGCAATCCTTCTTATCATTACACTTTAAATACAAAGGGCATTATAGTTTTGTATGCATCAGTATTTGTTCTCTCGTTAGATAATGGTTCTTCTTAAATATGAAATGTTCTGAAGCATTATCACCTTTATTATATATACTTTTTCCAAACTTTAAGGAGCACACCAACCTGTAATTGAATAATACATATTCGCTGTACGTAATTAAATGCAGCTTACTTAAATTTTGGCTTTCATTCCCTGTCCTTTGAACTGAAAACACAGTTAAATCCATCACAGTAGAGAATTTCCTAAGCACTCATTTCATATCATTTGCTTTTTATGCAGTTGAAAAGAATGACATTGCCTGGCAGACTAATGTTGTGTAGAACTAGGATGCAGCTTGGGAGTAGAATTATGCTCAGCATGCATAAGGCACTGACTTCCAGCCCAAGCATAACACACACACACACGCATACACACAGACAGACACACGTACACACACACACACACACACACACACACACACACACACCCCGCACACAAGACTTTTAAAGACAAGATAATATAATTATATAATTCACTGTGAGTCTCATAAATGAGCAAGAGGGTGTATCTGATCCTTACTGGTATGCCCCTCCTCCATTATCTTTGTCTCTATGCCAGCATTGGACATGCACAGTGCAGATGAGAACTGAACTGGAAAGGCTTCAAGGGGACTGAGAGAATGACAACACATTTGTTAAAATCTTAAGGACATGATGACTTTCAGATTTGCTTTTAGTATACCTGTGAAGCAGAACTGTGAAGAAAGTCATTTCCCTGGCAGGAGGATGTGTGTGTGCATTTGAATGCAGTTCTGTCTGATGTTTGGGATGCTGTTGGCTGGAATCTGTCTTCCTTCTCTCCTGCAGTGTCCCTCCTGCCCTCTCCCACCCCTCCTTTCCTGCCTGCCTGCTCCATCCTTCTGTACCTGTTATCTCTGCTGCTATGGCCTCTTCTCTACCAGACCTGCCTAGCCTGTGCCTGGGGAAGGAGTCCCAGGCCCTGTGAGGATCTCTGGGAGTGCCTCTCAGCCTCTGCTCTCTGAGGTGGTTTCTTTGGTGCCATTTATGCCATGGTTTCTCAGCTAATTTTGGAAGAAAGCATTCTGCCTCTACCCACGTCAGTATTTCTGGCAGAGAGCAGTATTCTGGTTGAATTTTTACAAATCTCTCTGCAGTTTTCAAGTAAGGACCAGACTTGGAGAGGAGCTGTATGTTCTGTTTGAAATGAAGTCTGACTAACCTTAAAGTATATCACTAGTTCCTGTGATAGGAAAATAAACCCATACTTGCAGAATGTTCTGCTCAGCAGCAGACACCAGCATCTTTGCATTATGATTTTTAAAGTTCATTTGCATTTTTTACTTCATTATTGTTGGCATATGGTGTGCGAATGGAGGGAGTCATGTGAGGAGAATTCTGAGTACTTAGGAGAGCACTCCAAGAGAACAAGTCCTGTGACCTCAGTTTCTTTAAGAACACGGAATTGTTCTTGAAATGTTTTTGTGCCCTGCCCAGGTGTAGCAGATAGGAGTGAGTTTATTTTAGATCACTCCTTATTGCTTGCTGTTGTCCAATTAAATGTTTAAAATATCCTCTATATGCTTCTTTAGAAAAACGATTTGCGGCTTGTCCTTGTGATTGTATACAGCTTCAATTCATGAACATTTTACTCATGTGACCTTTCTTCACTCTCAGAGTATAAATTGTCTGAGACTCCAAATAAAGTTGGGTGTTGCATGAGTCTTTAGTCCTCCTTATTTAGTGGCTCTATTCTCCCAGGTCCCACTGGCTCTACAGCAATGAGACACGTTGTTGTATGAGTTAGGTTATGTTTGTCCTGCGAGTAAGCAAGTGAGAAAACACAAGTTCTTCTCAACACTTGGAAAGTACAAAGTAAACGATTCTGAAAACCAAGAAGTTGTGGTGCCGTTCTGTAGGTAGTGAAGACAGTGTCCCACAACACCTAAATGCACACTGCCCAGACAGTATGAATGGTTTTCATAAGAAATATCCCCAAAAAGCTCATCCCTGACTGACAGTGCTGTTCATGGAAGACTAGATCATGACTTTCTCGCTTCACCAGTGGATTCTTCATCAGTGAAACCATTCATGAGTCAACGCTCATGTGTTATTAGAAGATAGAGCCTAGTGGGGTGGACAGATGGGTTTGGAGTTAAGTGCACTTGTAGCTTTTCCAAGGGACCCAAATTTGGTTCCCAGCACCTATAGCGAGTGTCTCACAACTGCCAGGAATTCCAGTTCCAGGGGATGTCCTTTTCTGGACCCTGAAGGTACCCATACATATGTAGCATACACTAAAGAGAGAGAGAGAGAGAGAGAGAGAGAGAGAGAGAGAGAGAGAGAGACATAGACATAGACTTTGGGGAAAAAATCTTAAAAAAATAAAAAAGAAGAGGAGGAGGTAGAGCCTAGTTGGAGGAAGTGAGTCATTGGGTCAGTGCTTTTGATGGACATACCTTTTCTATAGTCCTTTCTTACCACTTTGCTTCCTGGCTATCACAAGGTAGTCTGCTTTCCTCTCCCCTGCTGTACCACTGTGGTATTTTTGCCTTGCTACAGGCCTTAGAGTAATTGTCCTCCTGAGCAAAGATGGAAAACTTTAACACTGAGCAAAAACAAATCCTTATCCTCCTAAGTTGTTTTTTAAAGGCATTTTGTCACAGGGAGGAAAGGCCACAAGGGACCTTTGATTTCACCTCATGTTGTTTATCTTATTTATTTTTATCATTCTGACTTGTGTATTATCATCAGAGCAAACTAAGCATGAATACATTTTAATATGTAGTAACATGAAGTTCTTTAAACTTTGCAAATAATAAGGATTTGAATATTCTTCTCTGAGTGTTCTAATTTTTTTTAAATTTCTAGAATACAAGCTTATATCATCTTAACTGAATTTTGGGATCGGTGTCTTATTATCATGGTTCCCTTTAGCCACAGGAAGTTATGTTTTAACCACCCCAGTGAATGCCTGTGATGGTAGATGGTAAGGAACTCTATATTTGCTGTTTTGTCCTATGCATATATTCCTCTGGTAGAGTTTTAACTTATAAAATAGTTACAGCAAGAGATTAATAACAGTAAGCAATAATATGATAAGAACAGCTATAACAATATGGCAGTGCGTGTTTTCACGTTTTTCACGCATTATTAAATAAAACAAAGCTTCACTAGAACACAAGCACTGAACTATCAGGGGAGCAACCTAATAACTGAGGTGATTCTGCTTAGCAGGTGACTAACAGTGAGTATACAGCATAAATACACTCAAAGGCCTGACCCGTTCTTGGTGGAGTGACAGCATGGAAATTCATGACCCTACTCAGAGTCGTGTGTGATTTAAAACTGATTGGCACTGATGTGTGTCTGAAATTTCCTACTTAATTTTTTTTTCAATGGTTGAGCACTTGCCACTGAAATTGTGGGAAATGAAGGCATGGCTGGGGCACTACAGTCTCCCTTTATTATGTTTGGTAAAAGACAGTCACCTGAAAGTATGTTTGTATTTTCCTTCTGTATAGTGTTAGTTCTTGTAAATGTCGGTGTAATAAAGTCGTGGAGTGTTATATCTTTTTCAACATAGTCTGTAATGTAGGTTGATTAGCCATCTACATTCTTCCTGTTATATGGGATTCCCTTTAAAAACAAGAATAGAACCTTTAGTATTTCCAGGGCTATGTACTCAAATGTATACCTCTATCTTCCTTCTGGATTATTATTGATGTAAGTCTTTGGTTTGTAGGGCACATGCCAGTCATAAATGATGAAGCTGTGTTTTCAGGTAGAATGTTATTTGCAAGCTGTTTATGTTTTTAGTGGAGTCTCTTTCCAGTGAGCACTGTTCTTAGAGTTGTCCTGACTTGTTTCCTCAGTTCATTAGAATTGGAAAACTGCCATTTCTTCTCACTGTTGCCAAGGCCACCAAGCCTGGTGTCTTCATTGCCCCTCTGTTGTCTGCCCATTACAGAGTACGTCTGAACTCAGACTGCTCCAGTTTCTTTAGAGTCTGTCACTAGACAGATAGGCATCACTACAACACAGCCCAGGTAGGAACTGACGGGGTTGAAATTCAGAGTACATTAGATCAAACGAGTTCTAGATTCTTCTGCACAGTAGCTCATCCAATTTATGTGTACTGTCGGAAGATAATTACGCCCATTGAGAGACACTTTGGCTGTCTCTCACTGAGAGATGGTTGATGAAGGATAACGTACCACAGCCTCTTTTTGCTTAAGCACTAAGTCTTCGTTGATCCTCACTGTGGATCCGGTGACAGTTGCCGTCATCCCTGGCCATCAGTCCTGGGATCATTGATGCTGACTGCTTTCTGCTCAGAACCCTGTCATTTTATGCCTCTGAACTCTTGAAATGTTTAAGACAGACTAGTAGTATATTCAACACCAATTGAGAAAGAGTTTTTTGCTTTTTTTTATTATTGCTGGCCTTCAGCATATTTATAAGGATGTAGTGGGGATGCCTTTTTCTATCTAGGTTTATTGTTAGCATACTCTTCACCTAATTTAAACAGTTATAAAAGTAGCAGGTGCATCAAGCCCTGTATTGAAAACATCACCCACTGCCCCCTTGCCTATCAGAGAGAGAGAGAGAGAGAGAGAGAGAGAGAGAGAGAGAGAGAGAGCAGCTTCATGCTTAGTTCTCAGGAGTTCCTGGGTGGCCTTTGAAGCTCTACTTAACAGGTGTATGCCCAGCATCCACAGCACCTTGTTGCAGAGACTTGGCCTTCACCTTCAAGAGGCCCATAGCTAATCTGCCAGAGTTGTTATCCTGTGCTGTAGCTCTTTACATTGAATGGGCCCACAACATGTTTACTACATGTTATTGTTGAGAGAAGTTACCTGAGTGAGCTAAAGAAAGGTGGCCCCTTGTTGCTACTTCTGAGTAATTCTCATCTGTTGTGTCTGTGTGCTTAGGTTCAGGCTGGGATGATCTGACCTGAGCTGATGGTTGGTACACACACACACACACGCACGCACGCACGCACGCACGCACGCACGCACGCACGCACGCACGCACGCACGCACGAATAAAGGCACCTCTCTGGCCATGTCTTACCCTTATCATCTTTCTGCCAGAGTTGCCTGTGTTTCGGTCCTGCTGACAATGTACAGTTGTTCACAGCCAGAGTGTGGTGGCTGTGGAGTCCCGTCGCCTGTGTGAACATGACATGCTTAGTCTCAGTGTAACTATTGGCTGGTGGAGGCAGGCCTGAAGCTTTTTTGGGTCTGTGTTCAGAGTCCCAAAGCCTTTGTCTCCAATTCTGTTTTACATTCCTTCTTTTTGAATTTCGTATGACACACACATACAAAATATCTTAACTCTTGTGAATTCAACTGGATTTATATGATCTTGAAATTTCATCTAATGCTTTCTGAGAGTTTTATCAACTACCCATTTAAGAAATTACTTCTGTGAATGAGGCTGTATTGGACACCAAGCCCCTGCAGACAGTGGGAAGGATCACCAGAATTCTATTGCTGTTTCTGGTTTGATCTTTGACGATTTAAGTCCCTAGAGGGAGTCGGCCTCCTCCTTTGAAGGTGACCTCTTCAAAGGTCTTACCTTCTACAACATACTACACCCAGGCACATATGCTTGGTGAGCTCCCTCTTCTTTCTTTTTTTTCTTAAAAAATTATTATTGTGGGCGTGAATAATTCTGTGCCCAGAGCAAATTCACCTGCAGCCTGTGACTACTGCTCATACAGCATGGCTCTTTTCTAAGCAATTCATTTGCTGATATTTGAAGTGTTGTCATCACAGGGGAGCCTGCGCCAGTAGCTCATGGGCAGGGTAGCTCTCCCCAAGGTTGCTTTGTGTATATACATGCTCAGTTTTTAATGAAGCTGGAAGGGTCCACTTTACGATATTTCTACTTTCTCTGCTGTCCTTTCTTCAGGAACCTTGTTGACATATGATTCTATATTATTGAAATAAGCTATAGTCATAAATGCTGTATTTTCCTCTTGAAGTACACATTTAGGAATGAGAAATTTATTTCATATGGGTAAAGAGCTCACCCTGTGGCTCAGTCTGACCTGTCATACCAGTCCCTCTGGACCATCTTACTGGCCCAGGCTGACTTGACATACTCTATGCCAGTCCCTCCAGGCCATCTTATTAGCCCAGGCTAACCTACCTGTTTACCCCATACCTATTCCTCGGACCATTTTATTGACTTAGGCATATCACAGTAATTTAACAACATGAGTGAACAAGAGAGAATAAATGCAAACAATGGATCCATCCTCTTCATTTAAAAGTAGTGCTTGCCAGGTGTGGTAGCATACATCTTTAATCCCAGCACTCAGGAGGCAGAGGCAGGCTGATCTTTGTGAGTTCAAGGCTAACCTGGTCTACAAAGTGAGTTCCAGGACAGCTAGGGCTGTTACACAGAGAAACCCTGTCTTGAAATAAAAACCTAAAAAAATAAATAACTAAGTAAAATCCAGTGCTTTTCCCTTTCACCCAGTTTCTTCATTTATGACTAGATATGATTAGTAATTAGATATGATTAATGGGTGATGGTGATCTTTCAGCCAACATAACTGATAACACATCCCCACCTCACGGGTCATTGTTTGGTAATCTGCCTATTTGGGGTCAGCCACAGTCCAGACAGTCAGAGCAGGTGATGAGTCTTGTTGCTAGTTAGGTAAGACAGTGAAGGCATTCCTCTGGGTGAAGTCCACTCATAATAGTGGTCGCCACATGTCACCAACTTGTGACATTATTTTGTGTCACACTGATTGGCCGAGAAAGATTTTGGGTCAACAGCATTTTTGGTATTAAGCATCTAGTAACTAAGGACCTTGGCCAAACCAGTTTGCCTGTGTCCTCTCCTCTCTCATTTTCAGTTGTAGGATTTGGCACTGCCGTCTGCTAGGAAGCAGTGCTCGGAATTGAAAGTCAGCTGGTCTGTCTTAGATGAAGTATGCACTGCTTTGGCTTCCCAGCTCACCTGTCCTCACTTCCTGTCTATCCACAAAGAGGAAGGAACAGCTGCGGCAAGATGATTGGACCAAGATCTCCTGGTTACTCTTTCCTGCTTCCATATACTCTGTTCAGTGGATCTCACTGACTGCATTCATGATGAGCAACTTCTAAACCTGCAGTTGTTAATTAACTTGAAGCAGAGCACATGCGTTTTCAGGAAACTGCAGTAGTGAAAAGGCCTGCACACACAGCAGGGGCCCGGCTGTTCCCCCGTTAATTCTTGTGCAGATAGTGTTACAGAGTCAGGCTATGGAGTCCAGTCCCTGCACTCCATTACTGTGTCTATTTTAATTTTGCCCAGTGAGATCCTCTTACCAGACTGCTTAAAAGAGGGGAACTAGTCCTGGCAGTTAGTTCA